>JAAKBH010001023.1:0-62877 GCA_019776075.1 Amaranthus palmeri
GTGAATCGATCCACACCTTTTGTTCGACTGTCCGACTACTAGAGAGATAAAGACCAGTGTTTTCACTTTCCTTGCATACAGCTTGCCTCTGCAAATTTCCAAGAGGAAATAGCCAAGATGAGCCGAATCAACAAGAAGAAACCGACCGTGCAAAAGCTTATAGTGGGGCTGTGGACCGAAATGATATACAGCATTTGGATGCAGCCAACAAGAAAATTTTTGATAACCACTCCTTTAGCCGAAAGGAGATTATAGACTGTATAGTGTTTAGAGTTGCTGGGAGAGTTAGCAGTAGAATGAGAGACATGCTTATTAGCTAGTTGGTTTCTCGTTGTAGCTTGTAGTTCTTTTTGGGCTGTTGCTCCTATTTTTGTCGTGAGCAATAGCGCTTTTGGCGGCTAGTCCGGAGTTAATTTCTGGACTGAGCATCTCCCTTGTACCTATTTTGTTTGGTATATATTACAAAATCAATTGGCAAAATATATATATATATATATATATATATATATATATATATATATATATATATATATATATATATATATATATATATATATATATATATATATATATATCATTACTCAATTTAATTTTTTTAATTTTTTTAATTCAATTTAATTTAATTTCTTTGGATTAAGTTGACCTCTTTTTCAGATAAGTCAAAATGAATATTAGTGGAAAACACACATTAAAGGTTATATTATTCACGGTTGAACAAAAGTTCGTATTAATTATAGAAAAATTAATTAAAAATTGTATTATTCAAGATAATATTTCTTCAATTAAAAACAAAAAATATAAAGGTTTTATACATAGGTAATTTTAATAATAATAAAAGTTCGTATTATTGTGATACGAACCTGTTTTCTTCATTATCATCAAAATGTAAAAACAAAACGTTAACACTAGCAAAATTTAATATACATACTAATACAGAGGTTTAAAATCCTGTTTCAAAGACAACATTTCCCGAGCCATTCCCAACAAGTAATGTCAGGTGGAACAATTTATTTGTTTGTACAAAGAGCCAAACCATAATACTAGTAGTAGTTTCTAGTCTTCCATCATATCAGTTGATAGTATCCCTGCTTCAAGCCTCAGCAGCCTTATTGGAAGATGCAGATACCGAGCTGCTACCGCTTTGGTTCGCACGTTTTCTTTCATAGTCTTTAAACAGCTGCTTTTATTGCATCCTCGGCAAGCATACTGCAATGCAGTTTCACAGGTGGGAGTGACAAATGTTTTGCAATTTCCCTGTAATCATCAGAGGATAAAATTCATCAATGAATGACTCAGAATCCACACCCATATACTCCCATATAGCATAGTATATAATACTCTCAACATGGAAAGAGTATGAGAATAATACTCATAAACTCGCATATTAAGAATCAACATATTGAGACCAGAACCTCAAATCCATGAAAATTAATGGACAATATCTAAACAAGAGCATACATAAAACGCAAACTTACGTGTTTTTAATGGTCAGCACCTCTTCCATTTGTTTCCCTTTCACCCACTCGGTAGCTGAAGAATACAAGACAATGATTCAGGAATTGAAGAAACATGCATGAGCTTCAAAGAAATTTTTAAATGAACAAACATTAGACAATAGCGACAAAAAGGCTCTAAGAAAACAAAAATTCCTTGTGGATCAACAAGGTTTGAAGTTATTCAAAATAAACATGCACTACACACTCAAAACCATCATTCACTAAACTAAAATGGAAATAATTGATAATACTTTTGCATTTCTTCATTTTGCATTTCTTACTTTTTTTGGTTCTCTTATTTTCAAATTGATTATATTTAATCTGAGCCTTGAATTGATGTTTGCTCTTTACTATATTGCTTTAAAAAATTATAAATATGAGCCTGTTTCATATAATCCCCATATTCTGGTAGTGTTTGTATGTGTCTTTTGGGTGGTCTGCATTGTGAGAACAAAGTTTAGAACTCTCATTCAAAGTTCATATTGAAGATCATGGTTTCATTATTTTTAGTGCCATTACAATCATTCTTAGTTTATGTGAAGATTAATGACTTGCTTATCATGTCATAATAACATATGAAATTTTATTTTGTTTTTGTGTTAATGTGGAGTATGATGCCTTACTATCTTATCCTAACTTTTTTTTGCGGATGAATACTTAGAGGCTGGAAAAAGATACAACTTGTGCTTGCAGATGAAAATTTGTGTTTGCAGTTTATAACTAATGATCTTGTTTACTTTCTTATCACATTACTAATATTATTTAAGCCATTAAAGATACAACCAGTTCTACATTGAGTTGTTAGTTTTACTAACTTTACTTAATTCTTAGCTTTTATAACTTTTAATTCAATTATTTAAGCTATTAAAGATAAATTATTTCACTTTAAATATATTTTTAGAAAAAATAAGATTTCTTGGGGCTAGTCTAAAAAAAAGGAAGCACCATCCTTGATCCTACCATACCTTCCTTTCTGTTCACTCCATTTTCACACATCCAAACTTATGCATTAAGGAGGCAAGTGTAGGCAACTAGATCTAAAGGTCCTTAGAGCCTAGGCACAAAGCACAAGCCAAAGGTCCGAGCTTTTTTTAGGCAAGACGCACATTTTTGGCTAAAAAGCTTTAAAATCGACTTCAAAACATATATATTACTTGAAACAATATTCCAATCATATTGAAATAGCAACAAGCTTGAAAACATTCATTATCAACAAGTAAACACTACTCAAGCACATAACTATTTGGAAAAATTGTTTCTAAAAAGCCAACATTTTGGCCATCTGCAAATAAAGAGTCAATCTTTCATTTATACCATAAAAAGACAACCTTTGTCTCATTTTTGCAAATAAAGGGATAGCATGTAAGTTTTCAACTCTAAATTTATTGAATAAATGAAACTTTGACTTTTTATTTGCAAAAATGAGACAAAGATTGTCTTTTTATTGAATAAATGAAACGTTGACTCTTTATTTGCAGATGGCCAAAAGGTTGGATTTTTAGAAACAATTTTTCCTAACTATTTTAATGAGAAAGTGATGGATACACAAAGTCTTTTCTTCTTCTTCAACTTTTTTACGAAAATAAAAACCAAAAACAATATTATACCTCGTAATTTTCACATTTATTCAAATATGCTCATCAAATTCTTGCCACTTTACTTAATGTTCAGGCTCATGCATATACCTCCAACTTTACTCCAAATATGCTTACTCGATATTAACAAAGACACTAGCATTAACTACATTACATTCTCTCTTTTCAAGCAAGAGTTTTCTAAATAAATTAAGCTAGTGTGCATTCCAAGAGAAGTAGGATACTTCTCAAGTTTAGGCATGTCGATAAAATGTCACACGTTGAGACCCTTGCTACTAATATCCTATAAATAAACCCGCAAATTGTTACATGCAATAAACAAATACACAATAAATTTCCCTTTCTTAATATGAAACATGTTAAAAAGACTTGGAATGCAACTCTAAAAACACTTTGAACAGTTGTCTCGTGAATTTGAAATGAAAGACTTAGGACAACTAAAGTATTTTCTTGGCATCGAGGTTTTGAGGTCGAAAGGAGATCTTCATTAGCCAAAGAAAGTATCTTCTTGAATGGCTAGCAAAAACAGACATGGTCGATTGTAAGCTTTCACAGACACCCTTTGTTGCGAATCATGGTGCAGATGATTGTAGGAGAAAAACTGGGAAATTTCATGTGATAACCCTGAGGTTTTCGGTTTTCCACGTGGTAACCAAAACTTTTAAAAAATACATGCAGTAACCCTGAGGTTTATATAATTGTTCCGTGGTGACCTTTTTGCACATAAAAACATTAGCAAACGTTAATTTCAAAGCATTAAGGCTGATTTATGCCTATGTATGCGACTCACCATTTCAAATGTCATCAGTTTTATTTTTTTTCTCCAAAACATAAACCCTAACTCTACCCTTTTCCAAATCATATTTTTCCTCCCAAATCCAAAAATGGTTGATTCAAGGTGTATATTTTGGGGGGAAAGGTTGAAACTGATGATATTTGAAATAATGAGTCGCATAAATGGTCGTACAACAACCTTAAAGCTTCGAAAATTAACATTTGTTATCGTTTTTCTAACGTTTTATGTGCAGAAAGGTCACAGTGGAACAATTTGATAAACCTCAGGGTTATTGCGTGGAATTTTTAAAAGTTTTGGTTACCACGTGAAAAACCCAAAACCTCAGGGTTACCACGTGGAATTTCCCAGAAAAACTGGGAGAAAAACTAGTAGACAGAGGAAAATATCATAAGATTATTGGTAACTTATCTATCTCTTTCACACACGCCCAAACATCGTATACGTCGTTGAGTATTGAGCAGGTTTATGCATAAACCCCAGATATACCATATGACAACAGTTACGAGGATTTTGAGGAACCTGAAGGGTACAGGCAACAAGGGCATTCTATTTAGGAAAAATGATCACATAGACATTGTGGCTTACACAAATGCAGACCGAGCGGGAGATCGAGATGATAGAAAATCTGATTACATGGGAAAGCAAAAAACAAAAAGTGGTTGCTTTATCAAGTGTAGAGGCAGAGTTTCATGGTATTGCCAAAGGAAGAACTGAGATCATATGGATGCAAAAGCTCTTAAGTGAACAATACTTCCCACAAGAGAAGGCTTGCAAATTCTTTTATGATAATAAAGCAGCAACCATTCGGTTTTAGAAATCCAGTTCAACATGATTGCACCAAGCATGTTGAGAACGAAGACATTTCATAAAGGAAAAACTTGGGAATAAGATCATAAGCATTCCCTCTCCAAGATAAAAAGATCAGTTGGCAATATTCTTAAGAAGGCAATTACTTCAGAAGCCTTGAACAAACATTGTGCAAGTTAGGTAATGGTGATCCGAAGACCTAACTTGAGGAAGAGTGTAAAAAAGTATATATTTAGGAAATAATATTAATCTTTAATTGTTCTATATTTATTTAATTCCTAGAATAGTTATCTTATTCTTGTATAAATAAGAGCTATTGTTTCTTTGATTAATTAATACAAAATTAGTATTCACTGGCCAAATAACGCAACTTTCGCATTACTATTTCCTATCAAAACAAGCATAGGCATGTCATTAGAAACACAACATTGGTTTAAGGTATGTTCCATTATATACTTGGATTGATCAAAAATGCTTCAAAAAACATCATCAAAGAACAATAATCAAGATAAATATGAGTACTTTTGACAAATAAAAAAATATGAGTACCTAAACCATTCAAACCAATTATATTATCTCCATATGAAGTCACACCCATATATACAATTCCATAACTAAAATATTGTTGCATAAGAGCAACACCACAATATCCCCCAATAATATGTAGTTTTCACAATAGCTCTTAGCAACACAAAAATCCCCTCAATTATGAGATTGCACAATTTTTTATGGGCAGCACTAAAAAGTACTATAGATCTTCAAAATCTCTATAAGCTGAAGAATTTTCATTTCACACACCCAAAATCCAATCCTCACTACCAGATTCTTTATCTTAACAATAAAAATTTCCAATTAAACTCTCCACTAATTTTAAGGAAACTATTAAGTCCTCAAAAGCCAAGTCTTAACAAATGTAACATTTCATCCTATTACACCTATTGTTACTCTAGAGCAAGGCCACATAGGAGCAACCATACCTAATGATAGCCGAAGAAAAAACTCTGCAACAACGCCACAAGCCAAGTGCTAGTAATTATACAATTTGCCAATTCTTTACATTAAATAACCTCACAAACATAAATTAATTTTTTGTAACCATTAATGCATCCATAGTTAAGCTGATAATGCTAATCAAAGTATTGGAATCTGACAAAGAGTCTAAGCCACCATCAAAAGCTAGTATTACCTAATTTGCAATAAGAATTCTAAATAAAATACACAAATATTCCAAAATTTAGCTAAAAATATAACATTTTCGATTAGGGAATTAGGTAATGTAATATAACCCCAAGCTAAAATAAGAAATGATACCCTGAAAAAAAAATAATAATAATAATTTCCAACAATTTCACACAAGCTGCATGAGCTAAAAAATGAATAAAATTGCAAAACCAACCATTTAAAAATTTACAGCAAAAAAAATCAACTAAATCCAGAAAAAAAAACAAAACTAATCAACCAAATCCAAAAGCCAAAATGCACAATAATAAAAGAAAAAAGAAAAGATTAACTTACCAACAGAAGAAGAAGCAATAGCAGAACCACAACCAAAGGTTTTAAAACGAGCATCAACAATCTTTCCAGTTTTATCATCAACTTTAATCTGAAGTTTCATCACATCCCCACAAGCTGGAGCACCTACAAGCCCCGTTCCCACATCCGGATCATTCTTATCAAAAGAGCCCACATTTCTTGGGTTATCATAATGGTCTACTACCCTCTCATGGTAAAGACGGGTCAGTGATCCTCGCAACTGAAATTGGGTTTGACCAATTAACGTCTTGCAGCTTTGACGCAACATTGTTGTCAATTAGATAGATGTATGGAGAAAAGACGAGTACTTTCTAGCAAGGGAGTAACCAGAAAAATAATAAGTGATGTCAATAATTAAAAAAATACATTCAAGTGCGTGAAAAAAAATTACATTACCCTAAAAAATTTGAATGATACAACTATAATACTGCCTTTGAACCATCAAACCAATAATCACAATTCAGACATTAAATGAATAGTATTTAATTATTATATCATCTAATTTGAATGATACATCTATAATATATAATATGTATTCTATAATCATCAAAATAACACAAAATCCAAAAGCCCTAATTTTGAAAAAAGACACCCTAAAAAAATTATATTTAATTAAGGGTTAAGAATTGGTTAATCAAAAGTAAACTGGCTCAAATTTAACTAAATTGGCTCATCAAAATGAAATTGGTTCATCAAAATGAAATTATTAAATAACTTCTATCCCTTTCATGATTCTTTCACCAACCAACAATATAAACTGAACTACACAAAGTACCAATTAAATCTCAATTATTATAAGATTTCTAAAAGACCAGAATCTTGAGCTTATTTATGAAATGCAGAATTGGCTTGTAGACACCGTATATTTCAATATTTCAAAGCTAATCAGATTTAATGTTCAACAATAATAAAAAGATCAATCATTCACAAAAGATACGAATTCTATAACAGAGATATAATATACTCTTAATTACATACATCAAGTGAAGGAAAAAAGATAAAAATTAGAGCAAGGAAAGAGATTGAGGGACAAGGAAAGAAGAAAGGAGAACAAAATAAACATACCTGGCGCCTAGCGGTCGACAGCAGAGGAGGCTGGCGGAGAGCAGGGCAGATGGCGGCAAGAGATTCCGGTGAAGATGAAGCAAGATGAAAATGGCCGGCAAGAGATTCCCGTAGATTTCAATATTTCAAAGTTTCTAGGGTTTGTGTACATAAAGAAATTAAAAATTGGGAAATGAAAATGGAAGACAACGGATAGGGTGTGAGCTCATGGGTTTTACACGTGTAATTTTGATGCCCATATAATTTGAATACAAAATTTTTTTATTAGCTACAACCTTGAAGTTTAAATTAAAGATTATCGATTTTAATTATAAAATGATTACCAACTACAACCTTGAAGTTTAATCATTTCAAAATAAACCGTCTTGAAGTTTTTTTTTTATAAACGATAGCTTTTAAATTACCAAACACGACATCGATAAAACCACTTTACCAGATGACATGCTAAATGAATGTTGACCAAGGTAAATGACCTTTGACTTCAAATTAAATTTATTAAAATAACCTAATTATTCAATTACCTTTAATTAAACCCTTCTTCCCCAACCTTTCTCTACTCTCCCCAATCCTGAGTATACGGATGATTTGCATCACCAAAATACGGTTCTTGCAAGAACGAAACGGGATCGGGGGCTCGAGATCGATCCAAAAAACATTACATATTATCAAGCTATAGGATTTCACAAAAATCCGAATATAAATATTTGTTGCCAGTTCTCAAAAACGGACATTTTTCAATGTCGAACATTTCAATATAAAACGAATCAATAAATTACTTGATTTTCTTTAAAATCAACATTTATTACTTAAAATACCAATCAATTCATCATCAAACATCAACATGTAAGAACTTGCGTTACTATCAATGGAGTTTAACTAATTTTACACAAATCTTAATTCTCAATATCCAACTTAGATCATATCCAAATAACATCAACGAAAATTTGAAATAAATAAGATTATTTATCAAAAAAAAAAGCATACAATAAGATCAAAATCAAACTTATTCCAAAACTAAGCGTGTAAGTCGCAAACCTTAGGTTCGGGTCTGTTCGCACTTACTAAGTGCGAACAGTAATAAACTGCTCAAAAAAAAATCAAGTGTCTGTTCGCACTTAGTAAGTGCGAACAGGTCAAACAGCGTAAGTGCGAACAGACCTGAACCTGTGCTCTGGGGTATCAAACGCTTATATTTGGAATAAGTTTGATTTGGATCTTATTGCATGCTTTTTTTTTGATTTAGGCTCTTATCTATTTCAAATTTTCTAACATCAACTAATCAAAACTCAATTGATACTTATGTTCCCAAATTTATACTTGAAGCAAACACCCTTATTAATCAAATAAGAACTATAACTCAACAATACCAATCAATAAAGAAAGAATACTAACCATAAATTGATCTCAAATACCCAATAATTAACCTTAAACATTCAATTTATTTCATAGTTTCTAATTCCACTTTATAAATTCTATTTTAGTACCATACTAGATAATGCCCGTGCAATGCACGGCTTTATTAAATGTTTTAATAAATTTATTTAAATAAAAAAACATAAAATTGATGGATTTATGTTTTAACCATCTCAAAATATCCTATACTCATTCAATAATAACATTATAAAGATTTTATAAATAATCGAAAGAAAATAAAATAAAATATATGATTTTATCATATATTAAAATGATATGACCTAAAAGTAAAAAAAAAATTAATCAATATTGATAACATTAGTCATAATTAGAAAATAAAAAAAGTCAAAGCTATAAATATCAGTAATAAATGCAATGACATCATCATTGTGTTTTAGAGGGAAAATTTTTATTGAGAAAGCGGCACGTAAGCAATTTTAAAAAATGATGACATCAGCGGTGTTTTGTTAGTATTAGTTATAGATTATAGATAGATTAGAACACCTGTTAGTATTTTGGTCAGGGTCGTCTTGTTTATTTTTGGGCCCCATGACAAAATTAAAAAAAAGCCCCCTAAAAATTAAAAACACGTTCTAAATATTTTGTTGTTAACATTTTGACTTTTAAGGCTAAACTTTAACAACTTCAACCATAAATATCTAAAATTCATTAGAAAACAAGTGATAAAGTATTTTTGAACAAATTGCATAAAAAAAAAAAAAAATTCTATCAAAATTTTATAAATATTAGTTACCAACAACTTTAAAAAATATAAGGAGTATATCACACATTTATTAATATCAATAATGACATTTTTTAAATAGGGGTTCATAATTCATACAACAAAGTAATTAGGGGACCATAAAATATGAAGGGGGTAAACAAATTGAATTTATGTTTTTATTCAACATTCTATACGGTCGGTACTGTAAGAAAATGATTATATCTCTATTTTTAGAACGAAAAAATTAAAAAGAAATAAGAAATTGAAAGGAAAAAAACAAAATCTAATCAAGTGAGTTATATAAAAGGTTTTGAACCCAACACCAATTCATCATTGGGAAGTGGGTAGCAACTCTACCAGCTATACAACACCTTCAGCACTGATATAGAATGGTAAAAGCATACTTTAGTAAATAAAATGAGGCCCCCCTTTATTATGGGTCCTGTGCTGAAGCCCAGCTTGCACAGGGTCTTCACCGACCTTAATTTTGGTCATAACTTTCACATACAAACTCGTATAGAGGCGATTTAAGTGGCTATGTGACTCTGACTCAGAAATCTACAATTCTTATGCAGACACTAAAATCCATAAACAGTAAGAGCTACCCTAAAAATGGCAAAACAGAAATCTAATGACCGATTTTCGTGACAGCTTGTTACCATTTCACTATTTTGAACAGAACTCTCTCATACGAACTCCTATAGAGGCGATTCAAGTATCTATGCGACTGCGACTCAAAGACCTACAAATCTCATGAAGACACTAGAACCAAGAAACGACTCTAACTATCTCAAAAACAATCAAACATAACCGAACAAAAACTTGCTCAATAACCAACACTGTTCTTTCAACTATGAACATGATTTAACAGCAATAACACTTAAAACTACTTTAAAACATTCAATTTATGCTTAAATAGATTAATTAGTTTGTAAGTTACCTTTGAGCAAGTTCTTCTAAACACTTTATAATCCACCCGAAATCAAAGATTTACTTCACTAATTCAACCAAAAGGAGCTTCTACCAAAAGAACCTAGCAATTGTACATATAAATGTCAAATTAATGGTTCTATTAACCTTTAAATCGACATTCACATAAAAAGGAGGAAGATGAATAAGAACTCACATTTACCAAAAGAGGATGGAGATGAAGATCTACTTGATTTCTTTAATCCCAGAATTCTCTAATTTCCAAAACAATCCCAATTAGCTTCCACTTGCTCCAATAAATTCAAGAAGATTAAATTGAATTTCTTCAAACCCTAACTATTGCGAATTAATATGATGAGATTCTATTTTAATTCATTATGTTCATGTATTTGTGAAGCTCTTAAATGCTCTTAAGGAACACATAAACATTTCCCATTGAATTTATCTTTACAATTACAATTAGGTTGGGGAGAAGTAGAGTGAAGTTGGGGAAAAAGGGTTCAATTGGGGGTTATTGGGTAATTAGGTTAGATTAATAAATTTAATTGAAAGCTAAAGGCCATTTAGCATGGACAACGGTCATTTAGCAGGTCATTCGATAAAGTTGTTGTATCGATGTCGTGTTTGGTAATTTGAAGGATGTTGTTTGTAATAAAAACTTCGGGGTTGTTTATTCTAAAATGATTAAACTTCAAAGTTGTAGTTGGTAATTGATCCATAATAATATAATAAATAAAGAATTAAAAAATGACAAGGTTTGAATAGTTGTTTTTAATTCTCAACTTTAACTATGTAAAGATGAAATTGGTTCAAATCTAAATTTGTATTTTGTTTATTTATCAAACACTGACTTTGAGCCAACTAAAAACATCCAAATAAAATCATATTTCCCAAATACAACATTAAAAAAATTTGAGTATAGAAACTCGTGCAATGCACGGAGCTTTAGCATATATTAATATAATAAATATAAATTTATATTAATGACCAAATTACACATGGGCGTTGTCGGATTTAAATCATTCTGTGCAAATAATTAAGTTATTATTATAATTGTATTATTTGAATTACATAACAGAAAATTAGATGTGAATAATTATGCAAATCATACATATATAATTTATGTAAAAACTATAAGAAAACTGTAACACCCCGTGAATTTTTGATTAAATTAATATTCGAAATTAAAATAAAATAATATTAATCCAGTATAAGAATTTGAGTGAGTCAATATATGACAAACGATTTCGACATTTGTCGTATGATTTAATATTTCTATAAGTATTGAAATTCAAATTAGACAATTAAATCCAAATTAGACAATTAAATTCTATTTAGAGTAATTAATTAATAAAAAAAAAATTTAATGTGTTCTTGCCTTAAAGTGGCCGGCCATGGGGGAGTATTTGGAGGGGTTTTGTAACTCCTCACTTAATTGGGGGTGTTAATGTGTATTAACGAGGGGTTATGGAAGATAGAAGGTTGTCATTTGTTCTTAAAATGCTAGATTGGAGTGTAAACCTTTCATACTCCAATCTTGTCTTTCATTTGCATTTGATCACAAAACAAACAAAAAAATTTCTCCCTTTTCTTCCATTGGTTTCGGTTCGATTTAAAAAAAAAAAAAACTTTGTGATCATTCAATCTATTATTCAAGGGTAAGTATAGTTCAATTGTTGAAATTACATTTTCTCTTTTGAAGAAAATTATATTTTTCCTTCTTTTAAAATATGATGAAATCCTATGACTTTTTGGAGGATTGAGTATTTTGTGTAATTTTTAAATGTATAATTCTTTAACAAAATTAATTTGTTAAAAGGGTTAATGCAAATTGTGATAAGTTTCTCATTTGGTTTATAATTCTTTAACAAAATTAATTTGTTAAAAGGGTTAATACACTTTGTGTTAAGTTTCTCATTTAATTTATATTCTTTAACAAATTAAAGTTTTGATTATGAGAATAGAACCTCTTGATATTTAAAAGGAAATTATTTGTTATGGCTTAAGATCTCTAGCAAAATTTCAATTTGTTAAGAGATGTTGATTTGTGTGAATTAAAAGAAATAAACCTTCATGTTTTATAATTTTGTGAATAAATTCCTTGACAAAATTTGATTTGTTTAAGGGATTGGATTTATTTATATATGAGATTGGAATCATATGGTTTGGCTTATGATTTCTACCAAAGTTTATGATAAATCGATTTGTACAACGATCAAATATTAAATTCTATTATTTAAATTTATTGTTTGTGTTTGAATGGTTCATGTTCGATGATGGATGAGTTTACGTAAGAAATAGTTTTATTTTTGATGGTTGAAATTGTTAAGAGATTGTGTATTAAGAAATTGAATTTATGTTGTTTTACGATTCGGTTTTCGGTATTGTCTTATTTATGAAATTATTAATCGAAATTCGATGTTGTTTCATGGCACGAGTTTCCGGACAGCCATAGCTGTCCCGGAAGTGACGCCTCACATCCCTATAAATAGGACATGTCTTTTGTGTTACTTTGATAAATCGGTATATTAAAAAGTTGTTTAAACGCTTAAAATAATTAAAAATAGTAAACGAATTTTAGAAATTCTGAAATTTGGTGTCCAAGGTAATTGATGCGTTCCGGACGCAGTGGCGAAGTCGGATTTTTCATTTGAATTTTCTAATCTATCCGAAAAAGCCATTTAAGTTTCTGGTTTAAAGTGGACTTTTGATTTATTTGGAATTTAATGAAATCAATTAAAGTTACTAAGTCTTATTGATATAATAGTAGTATGGAATGAGTTAGAGGTGGAAACACGTTCTAATACGTGTTCGTTTTGTGTGTTTGTTGTTAGGACCTCGATTCATAAGAGGGTGAAATTCCTGTTGCGTTTGAATTATCGCTTTTTGCTGTTACTTAAAGGTACACGCTTAGACCATACATTATATGTGGTTATGCAAGTAGTGTTGTTTCATTCTTGAATATTGCATTGTGACTCACATAATAAGGATTAGACACCTCAAATAATTTGAAAGAAGTTTAACTTGGAATTTGAGGATGGATGTTTTGGTTATCTCAAAGGGTTAATAAATTGGAATGGATTATATAATTTTGTTCCCATGGCAGTTTTGGATCATTGCGGTCACCATGGGGGTATGCATACTTTAACCTTTGACGACCCGAACAGGACGGGCAACGTCTTAGGTCGGTGGTTGCCTTGGGATTAGCTCTCCCAAGTGTATTCCACCAAATGAATTGGATTATTACTTGGACGACCCGAAAAGGACGGGCAACGTTTCAAGTTGGGATTTGGAATAAGTATATTTTAGAGCCTTTGCATGTTAGGATGAACACATTGTTTGCTTTCCACTTGTTGATATTTTGTATGTTGTCTCTGACGTGTATTGGATTGTTCTTTGAACTTGCTTCCGTTGTCAATCGACGACTAGCAGGTTGATTGCAGGTGGGAATTAGAGTGAGGTTGAAGTTAGGATCACGTCACCCAAGACCGCGTTCTATGTAATAATAAACATAGTAGAAATAATTTACTTTTGTGTAATGGATTTAAGATTAGTTCGTTTTGACGTTTCATTAGTAGAGGCCGTTGGGTTCTCAAGTTGTATCGTGAACTTTAAAAACCTGTCACTACTATATGTCTTATTTTATGCTTAGTTATATTCTCTTATCGTTGGAACGTTAACGATCTTGGATGGGAATTATCCCTCTAAGTGTCCAGTTGTGAACCGGATTCATATTTTCATATGATTATCCGGCTCACGCGAACCGGACCGTTACAAAAACAAATTTAGATAATGTATATAAAATAACTCAACATATAAAATAACTCAAAATATAATGTTAAATTAACAATTAGAGGTTTTAAAATTCCTCTTTGTATACAACATTATCAGTCCTAGAACTTATTTCATCATTCTTATCAGATATTAGAATTTTTAGACTTTTTCTACTAGTCACTCTAGAAATTGCGACATATAATTGTCCATGGCTAAAGACGGGCTTAGGTAGAAACAAACCAACGTGTGATAGTGATTGTCCTTGGCTCTTATTAATCGTCACGGCAATATACAATTACAAAGAAACCTGAAACTGCCTTCTTTGGAGAGCAATTGCGATTTTATGGTTTAAAGTTTTAAGTGGTCACTTATTCACTTTAAGATAATAAGTATATAAATCAATTAAACAAAAATAGTGCATTTTCGTTGTTTTTGATGGTAGAAGGGTTTCTCTATATTTACGAAAAGGGTTCATCTGAGCAGTATACTTACTTCTCTATCGGATGTCTTGAAGTTATCTCTGCACATAATTTTCTTGATTTTGAAAACCAAGCTAGGCCTGAAACTTTTGGTGGTGCTCTTAGAAAACATTTGAAAGAAAGGTTAGATGGTCCAGAAACCATTGTTTCGGTGGAACCTGCTTTAATGTGTTTCCGTTCAAGAGAAGGGGAGACTGGTCATGAAAGAGTGCCCATTTTAGATCAAATGTCTGGTGAGATTGAACGGATATGGAGAAGAATACAACAGAAATTTCAGGGAAGCAAAAAATTTCAGGGAAAGAGTACCCATTAAGGTAGTGTTTGACCAAGCTTTTAAAACAACTTCTGCAATAGAAAAGCTAAAACTTGGCCAAACACTGTGTTTCTGAGAAGTTGAAACAATTTTTTAAAAAGCTAAAAACAACTTCGACAAGGGTCAAGAGGAGAAGCTACAAATTGTAACTTCTGCTTCTAACTTCTCAAAGAGCTTCATACTTTTCTCATTTTATGTTAAAAAAATTCCTATATGCTCTCCATTAACTATGAAATTTTTTTTTATTACTTTTATTTTTCTTTTTTCATATTTTCCTCCAGATTCAAAAATTTTTACTTTTATTATTCATTTGTTATCACAACCAACATCCCAATTACTTTTTTATTGAATATTATACGATTAAATTACATCAAAATTTCATATATGTTTTATCTTTAAATTTATAATTAACATATTTAAATATGTTTTTCTATATAGTAAATTGTCAAATTTGGGATTTATTTTTATTTTCAATTACTTAATTTAGTGTATTTGAATTTTTTTTCTAACATTATAATGATCATTTTTTAGTGTATGCTATATGTTTTTCGGTGTTTCCCTTAAATTGATGCTTTGTGACTCTACTATTTTTTAGTGTATGTTATGTTTTTCCATCATGTAATAACACTAACATTCAATAAACATAAGAAAAAAAGCCAAACACACAAATTGTATTTGTTTTCCAAAAACTCTTTTGAAAAATAGGAGGCCAAACACATCTGTTTCTAAAAAGTGTTTCTCTAGAAACAATTTCTACAAAATTACTTTTAAGAAACAAAAATTGATTTCCAAAAGTTAGGCCAAACATACCCTAAATCGATCAAATTGAAAGTTTTGATGACGATTTGAGAAGGGTATTGTCATTGAAACCCAGAAAAATCATTTTTGAAGAGAAATTGAGAAGGGTATTGTCATTGATGATGAGGAATTACATTACCCATGAAAATACCCTTCTCAATTTCTCTTCAAAAATGGATTTTCTGGGTTTTGAAAAAATGAACAGCCATAGATGGAAGGCAGCCATGGAAAGAGTGAAGAAGAAGAAGAAACTAACCTTAGTTAGGTTAATTAAACTTAACGGAATTTTAACGAAAAATACTTAAAAAGGTCACGGTTGTTATTATCCCTAAACGTTAGGGGTGCCATTGGAAAAAAAAAGTTTATACACCATTGATAATAAAGCATACCTCAGGGGCACCAATGATAATTTCCCTAAAATAAACTCAACCTGTAAAATTTAGGATCAAAAAATAAATTCTGACTCATATTATTCAAGGTCAAAAAATAATCCTGTCCCAAAAAATTTCGGGTCAAAATTGCTCATGTCTCACAAAATTTAAGGTCAAATAATTGAATGTGTGTAATATATTAGGATGAAACAATCTGGATTAATTCAACCCAATTCTTAATAGTCGCAATCATTTTCATTGTGTCGCCACTCTTAGTTCAATGGAATTACCAAAATGCCCGTAAATTTATTTTTCATTATAAAATCAACTAATGTTATTATTAAACTAAAATTATCAATAATCATTTACCAGAATTATGATCAATATACTGTTTAGTCCCCTTCTCTCTCTAGGGTTAGGGTTTCTCTGTAGGGTTTCTCCTAGTTTTTCTCCTTTGGACTTAGATTTCCTAGGTCTCATGGCGGATGATCTGGTTGACAAATGTGCTAAACTTAATATTCTTCCTGAGGAAGAAGATATTGTGGATCTGGGTGATACTGTTGATGGCGAAGTGGATGAAAAATTGTCGTTGCGGTTAGTAGGGCGCATCCTTACGGATAAGCCCTTGAATTTTGAATCTGTGAAGCGTACATTTCTTCATGTCTGGAATCTTAAGGAAGGTGTGGTGATCCGTTCTCTGGGGTATAACCTCTTTGTTTTCCAGTTTTTTCACTGGAAGGACAGGGACCGTATTCTTGAAGGGCGACCGTGGTGTTTCGAGAATCGTTTGCTTGTTCTCCAAGAAATTGATGATAGTGTGCAACCTTCTGATATGGTATTAAATCTATCTCCCTTTTGGATTCGTTTGTATAATTTACCTTTTGGGTATATATCTAATGACAAAATTAAATCTATTGCAATGGCGGTTGGGGAGGTAATGGAGATTGAGGATGACTTACTTGATATTAGCCCTTTTCGAAGGGTTAGGGTTTTGGTGGACGTCACTAAACCGTTGAAAAGGTTCCAAATGATCCGTTTGAGGGGTAATACAACTGCAAAAGTCTCTCTTAAATATGAGAGACTACCTCATTTTTGTTTTCTCTGTGGGATGATGAACCATACGGACCGGGATTGTAATAATGTCTCTGAGGATGATAAGGAAATGGGGAATAGATGGGGTTTGGAGATCCGTGCTTCCCCACGTAAGGGGCTAAGCAAATTGAGAGAGGAGGAAGATTTTGTGAAGGCTCGAAAGTGCCTCTTTGTTCCAAAGCCTAAAACTAATGTGGATGGAGGTTCTGTGCCTGTGGTGGTTTCGGTTGGAAAGAGGAATGTTCCTCTGCTTGTTGATGCTCAGGAAGGTACGCATGGGGTAAATGAAAAAGAAGATGAGGATGATAGTGGAGGTAAGGAGGATGTTGGGTCTGATGGGAGAGAAGATGTGGTTCTTATAAGGAATGCATGTGGGGACTCGATAAAGGTGGGAGACAAAATTGCTGAGGTGTCGAATGGGGCTTTATCTGATGGTGGGGTCTCTGAAAAAGAGGGAGCTATTTCTACTGATTCTTCATGTGGAGTGATGGTCCCAATAAAAGGAGGTAATAATTTTAATGTTGCTTGTCTTGATGCTGTGGGGCCCTCGTCTGCTGGTGATGTTGTGACACAAACTGGGGCGTTAGATGTCTCTTTCAATGTGGGCTCCACTCAGTCCTCTGCAAAGAAATTTCATAAAGTTAAAAGGAGGGCTCGTTTAGTTGGCAACAATCAACAGGCGATACAGTCAGGTACTTCTGTTTCTATTTCTGTTCCTGTGTCTGTTGATAAAGAATACTCGGGTAAAAGAAAGTCTGATGATATGGATGTTGATATGCTGGATTATGATTTGGAACAAAAAAGATCTTGTATGGGGTCTGGTGTTTTTTATGCTCATGTTTCTCAACAGGAAGTAGCGGGAGTTGGTGATGTCCAGCCCCGCGAACAGCAATGAAAATATTTAGCTGGAACTGTCGAGGGATTAATAATCCCGAGATAGTACAAGCTCTCCGCAACTGGTGTTGGAGAGAGCGTCCTGATTTTGTTTTTGTTATGGAGACTATGGTTGATAATGTGAAATTGGAAGTTGTTCGGAAAAAATGTGGTTTCAGTCATGGGGTTTGTGTGGATAGTGTTGGGAATTCTGGTGGTCTAGGTTTTTGGTGGCGGGACCATAATGTTAATCTTAAATCTTTCTCTTCTCACCATATTTGTGTAGAGGTTGAGCCGGAGTTTGGAGGCAGTAAGTGGATGGCGTGTGGTATTTATGGGTGGCCGGAGCGTGTTAATAAATGTAAGACTTGGGATTTGATGCGATCTTTGGTTACTAATGTGCAGCTTCCATATGTGTTTTTTGGGGATTTTAATGAGATTATGTCTACTGATGAGAAGGAGGGTGGCCCGATTAGGGATGCGAGGGACATCACGGCCTTTCGTAACTGTGTTGATGATTGTAATCTGGTTGATCTGGGGTATCGAGGGAATTGTTTTACTTGGTATAGGGGAAGTCACAAGCCACTTTCATACGTGAACGTCTGGATCGTTTTCTTTCTTCACCTGGATGGTTTGATATTTTCCATGTCCCGATGTTCGTCACTTTCCCATATTTAAATCAGATCATGCTCCCATTATGTTATGTTCGGAGTCGAGACGCAGGGAGGATATTAATGAAAGATTATTTCGATTTGAGTCTTTCTGGTTGTCGAGAGAGGGGGTGCATTCGGTTGTTGAGGAGGCTTGGAATAATGGGCTGATTTTTCCTATTCATACTCGGTTGGAGGAATGTGCAAATGCTCTTAAGGAGTGGGCGGAGGGGACTTTTAATGAAAACAGGAGAATGATCAAAGTGGATGAGAAAAAGTTAGCAAAAGCTCAAAAACAACCCCCTGATGCTTGTATGATTGCTACTTGTGAGAAGCTGTCGGAAGAGTTGAATGGTTTTCACAGGGCGGAAGAAGCTTATTGGCACCTTCGATCTAGAGTTAATGAGCTAAAGGATGGTGATAAGAACACTAAATATTTTCACCATAAAGCTAGTTCGAGGAGGAAGCGCAATTTGATTAGAGGTCTCACTGATGATAATGATGTTTTGCACACTTCGAAAGTTGATGTTGAGAGGCTTGTTACTACTTATTTTGAGAGCATCTTTGCTACCAGCTCTCCTTCTGGTTTTGCTGAAGCCCTTGAGGGCATTTCCACTGTGGTTACTGATGAGATGAACGCTTTGCTTGACATGGAGCCTACTTTTGATGATGTTCGCTCAGCTTTATTTCAGATGCATCCAACTAAGGCCCCAGGTATTGATGGCTTTCATGCTATGTTTTTTCAGAAATTTTGGTATATTCTTGGTGATGATATTACGGCCCTAGTTAAGAACTGGTGGAGGGGAAATGTTGATTTGAAACCCATGAATAAAACTTGTGTGTCTTTGATTCCTAAATGCAATGATCCTAAGAAGATGACTGATTATCGCCCCATTAGCTGCTGCAATGTCATATATAAAATCATTTCGAAGGTGATGGCGAATAAGATGAAGGGTTTTTTGGGAGATATTATTTCTGTTCAACAGAGTGCTTTTATTCCTAAGAGATTAATTACTGATAATGCACTCCTTGCTTTTGAAGCTTTCCATGCTATGAAGAGATGGGGTGAAGGGGGGAAAGCTGCGATGGCCCTCAAACTCGATATGAGTAAAGCTTATGATAGGGTCGAGTGGTGTTTTTTGGAGAGGCTTATGCTTAGAATGGGTTTTGGCTCATCATGGGTGAACAGGATTATGAGTTGCATTTCGAGTGTGTCTTTCTCGTTCAAAATAAATGGCAGAATCTGCGGTGATGTGGTTCCCTCTAGAGGCCTACGGCAAGGAGATCCGATATCCCCCTACTTGTTTATCATTTGTGCTGATGCTTTCTCAAAGTTGATCTCTCTTAGTGTTGATAGACAGGTGATCCATGGTGTTCGTATTTGTAGGGATGCCCCTACCTTATCCCACTTATTCTTTGCAGATGATAGTATTCTTTTCGCTAAAGCGTCGGTGCAGGAATGCTCGGAGGTAGCTAATATTATTAGCAAATATGAAAGAGCGTCCGGTCAAAAGGTGAATTATGATAAGACCGAAATTTCGTTTAGCAAAGGGGTACATCCTCAGCTCAGAAGGAATATTGTTGATGTTCTTGGGGTAAAGGAGGTTGATCGACATGTGAAGTACTTGGGTTTGCCGACGATTATTGGTAGATCAAAAAAGGAGATTTTTGCTTGCCTTAAAGATCGTATATGGAAGAAGGTTCATGGATGGAAGGAGAAGTTCTTGTCTAGGGCGGGTAAGGAGGTGCTTATCAAATCTGTGATCCAGGCTATTCCTATATATATGATGAGCATCTTTCGTCTACCCAGTGGTTTTATTGATGAGATTCATGCCCTTTTTGCGAAGTTTTGGTGGGGTTCTAGTGATGAGCATCGTAAGATTCATTGGCATAGTTGGGACCATTTGTGCTATCCTAAGAGCCAAGGTGGTATGGGTTTTCGAGACTTAAAGTGCTTCAATGCCGCTTTGCTTGCGAAGCAGACCTGGAGACTGATGTTGGGTGCGAATCCTTTGCTGCAGGCCGTTTTAAAAGCTCGTTATTTCAAAAATTCATCCATTCTTGAATCAAGCAGGGGTTATGATCCGAGCTTCACTTGGCGAAGTATTTGGGGTGCAAAGTCTCTTCTGTTGGAGGGCTTGGGTTGGTGTGTAGGTAATGGCTGCAGTATTTGGGCGTTACATGATAAATGGGTGCCTTTTGGTACCCAATTGGCGGTCCCTTCTTCGGTTGATGGTCACCTTTCTGATATTACTGTTTCTGAGCTTATTGATTTTGAGAGGGCTTCGTGGGATGTTGACACACTCTCTCGTTTGTTTGATCCTGCTACTGTCTCTAACATTCTGTCTCTTCCCCTTTCGAAACAATGGCCTCAAGATAAAATGTTTTGGCCCATGAACAAGAATGGTATTTACTCTGTTAAGAGTGGGTACTGGCTAGGTCGTTTTGGTCACGAGAACGTTATGACGGATCCCGATGCTGTGGAAGCTGCCAAACTGTGGCGTATCATTTGGGGTCTCAATGGCCCCCCGAAACTCCGTCACTTTCTTTGGAGAATGTGTAAAGGTGCTCTTGCGACGAAATTGGTGCTGTATAATCGCTACTGTGTTCCTTCTGCTGTGTGTGACAGGTGCCATGTTGAGGAAGAGTCTCTCATTCACTGCCTTGTTGATTGCTCCGCCTCTAGTCCGTTATGGGTGTGTCATCCTTCTTTAGCCACGGTTAGTGCTGCCCCCAGGTCCTCCATTTTTGATTTTATTTCATGGATTCATGGGCACACTACTGCAGAGGAGTTTTTGTCTATTTGTACTGGTCTGTGGGCAGCGTGGTTCAGCCGTAATAAGCAAATCTTTGATCGAACAACATGTGACTCGGCGAAGGTGGCTGCTGATTTTTCCAAATTGGTGCACGATTATGGCTGCTACTCAACGAAGGTAATGGTTCATCAACCCATTCGGCTTCTCCAATTCTCGTCTTGGTGTCCTCCTAATCGGGGGTGGATTAAAATAAACTTTGATGCGAACGTGATGGCCGGTACTAGTCGAGGTTTGGGAGTTGTTTTTCGTGATGACCAAGGGAAGCTCGTGCTCGCTGGTGTTCGTCGTGTTCCGACAAATTGGAGTGTGGATGTTAGCGAAGCGGAAGCAGCTCTTTTTGGAGTGGAGTTGGCGGTTCGGTTTGGGTATACTCATATTCAACTTGAAGGAGACACGAGAAATGTGGTGTCTGCTATTGAGGATAGTATTGATGGTCTGGCTCCGATTCATCTTGTGTATGATCGCATTGCTGATTTATGCTCGAATTTTAATGGTTTTGGTTGTAGTTTTGTTAAACGCTGTGGTAATACGCTAGCTCACCTTGTTGCTAGATGGGATACGGGTCTAGCTAGCGAGAAACTTTGTATGGAGCCTTTCCCCCAAGGTCTGATTACCTTGGCTGAGCTTGATTTATAATAAATTGTCAGGTTCATCTCAAAAAAAAAAAAAACTAAAATTATCAATAATAATTAAATTAAAGTAAAAAAAATATTAATTTTACGAAGAAAGTTTTTTAAAAATGGAAATATAAATCTACTAACCCGTTTTGTGTTAAATTTGACACATAATCACTCTTTTGGCCAAAAACTTTTATACGAGAATAACATTACTGCAATGTTTGAGGCATTAAAACCTAGACTTTAAGATCTTTTGGGATATTTGCTTATGAAGAAATGACAATCGTTTAAAATTTGCATGTGAAACTTTTTATACAAAAAACGCATCAATGTAAGGTTTGCGGTCATTTTTAACACCCGGTCGCGCGCGATCGGACCGCGGTATGGTCACGTAAAATGTACGATCAGACCATGGTACAGTCGCGTAAAAAGGGTGACTCAACGACGGTCTGTTCGCGCATTTTACGGGAGCTTATCACACTTCGGTCGTGCATTTTACACGACCAAACCCCGGTTTGGTCGCACACGACTGTATGTTAATAATCAATGTAAACTTTAAACGATCGTCATTTTTCTTTCGATCATCAGAATGCATTTAATATGTCGCTGGAAAACTCTTGAAGTTTAGTTCCTAATGACGCAAACGTTGCATAAACACGATTTTTCTATAAAAAGTTATGCGCAAAAGATTGAACTTGTAACAAATTTCAGTACAAACAATTTTTATAGGATCGTTATTTCTCGTTCGGTTATCGGAATTGGGCATATACTACCTCCGTTATATGTTATCTGCAACTTTTGCCATTTTTGTCCGCTCAGAGTTATCTGCAACTCACTTTTTTCTTTCCTTTTTAGTAAAAAATAACCAATCTAATTACATATTCCATTATTTTTTCTCTCTTTTAATTACCTATCCCATCATTTTCTCTCTCCTTTATTCCTTACTTACCTATCCCTACTTACTCTCTCCTTCTTTCCCTTACTTACCTATCCCTACTTCCATCATTTTCTCTCTTCTTCTTTCCCTAAATTACCTATCCCTATTTCCTCTAATTAAGACCTACAAAAAAATGCATTGGCAACCACAAAGTGTACTGCGGTTGCACATAACATTTAACGGAGGTAGTATTATATTATTGGAAAAATCTTGAATTCTAGGTTCTAATACAGCAAAATTGCAATTATGTGATTTTTTTCATCAAAAGTTATAGTCAAAAGAGTGAACATATATCAAGTTTCAACACAAGCATTCTTTTTATGAAACTAGTTGTGGGGCCGCGTGCTACGCACGCGGTCCCCCAAGTTATACTCTCGAATTTAATAATGATATTTTAAACAATTCTATTGATAATAATACAAATTAAAATATTGAAATGTCAATATGTTGCAAACGTGTGGCAGATGCAAGTTTTGAAGGTGTATAAAACAAGTAAATATTTTTAGCAATAACTCAATGTGATATCCCTGATTTAGCTCGAAAAGGGTTTGATAGACTACTCATATCAACAAGGTGCATCTTCTTTTCTAGGGAGCTTATTTGCTAAGAACACCACAGTTAAGCGTACTTGATGGGGAGCAATTTTAGGATGGGTGACTTCCTAGGAAGTTTTCCTGGGAGCGCACGAATGAGGTCAAAGTGCGCTGGAAAGACTTGTGTTGGTTTGTGGAGCTAGTCTACAGTCTCCATGAGTAGTCACCGGTGATCCGTTAGGTCAGGGTGTTACACTCAATGAAATAGAAAGAAGACTTGCTAATAGTATATTATCAATGAATTTTTAACACACTAACCGAAGTTTTCAATTATAAATTTTTATTTAAAACACATGTAACGCACAAATACATTAGTTATACGCTCAATGTCCTCTTGACATAGATTGGGATGTATATGTATTTATGCTCAATGTATAACCTAAACACTTTTTATTGAGATTTCTCCCTTATCTCCCTAGCACATAGAGTTGTTCCAAAAGTGACCCGACCCGAAACTGAAAGTAAACCGACCCGAAGATGTATTCCTTTTTAGGTTTATCGAACCGACATTACCCGACCCGAAGTTATATCTAAACCGGTTGACAGCCGAAAATGGGAAAACTGTACCCGAATTGGAGCCGATTTTTTTTAACCGACACATAATTGTTAACCGAGATTACCCGAAACTAATATGACCGACCCGAGTCATATCTGACCCGAATCATGCTCGAAATCGAACTCGATCTGGCTAAAACCGACTTAACCCGAAGGAGTTTAGATCGAGCTTGTGTAAACCTTAACCAGTTTTTAACATAGAAGTATGATCGACTAATATTCAATCATCTAATTATTTATTCAAATAAAAAGATAAATATTTGATAAATATTTTAATAAAATAAATCTTATAAATACATGATTTCATATATTTAATTTTCGATCAAACAAATAAAAGTAATAATGTAATAATAATCACTAATTAATTTGTATTTGAACTATCTTTTTTTTGGCAATAAAAGATTTTTTCATTCACCAGAAAAACATAATACATCAAGGCAATAAACTCAATTTTTCTTATTTGCATCAGTGTGGAAACTAAGTCCACCTTCCGTGAAGGGTTTTCCCGTCCCACTCTTCATGTGCATACGATAAAAACGAGGCCTAAACAAGACGACGTGAAAAAAAGTCAGCCATAATCCAGAGCTATACAAAGTAAGCTACATACAACATAACTGAAAAGATCAATAAACCAGTAAATCAAACTGGTGGGCTAAACAGTAGCCATATCAGTTATGTAGCACTGCAGCACAGAAGACAGTGTGTAGATGGCCAGCGCCCAGTAGATCACTAAGTCATGAGTATTCAAAGTACGCAGATCACAAGAAATCAGGTCATGAGTACTCAAAGTAAGGAGCACTAAGTAAGCACCAGAACTCAACATCATAACTTATATTATGTGTTGCACATGATATGTTGCAACAACATATTAGAACAACAAATGGCATCCAGCAGCTCCGGTTGACTACAGCAGCCCATCAATCCAGTGAATAGGCACAACCAGCAACATCAGTGCATCTCAGGCTCGCTGACCAGCTTTGCAGAATGGTACACCTTTTGGGAGATCGGCTACACAACATTGCAACAGGTAGCCAGCAGATCAAGAGAGCCTCTCGTAGACACAGCAGCAGCACCCTCAACGCTACAACATATCAGCAGCAGCCAAGTGTAACAACAGCATATCAACATAGGGTTAGTAGCATATAATCAAGTCAACAAAGCGACAAGCCCAGCAGCCTATTTGGAAACAACAAAGACCTTATAAGGCCAGCAACAGTTCAATAGTGTAGCTTGAAACCAGCATCAATAATCAACAACAAATGCAGCAGCGGGTATTGATCGTACAGCGCCATATATATTCAAACAACAGCATTTTAGATGTTGCACCAAACCAAATCAGCAGTATTATTAGCAGTAATGAAGGATCCCATAACAGACAGCAGGTCAGTAGCAGTAAATCAACCAAACAGAACAGCACATGGCAGCATCATCAACACAAAGGAGCCGCAGCATCAACGGCAGAGAAAGGAGTTGAAAACCAGTAGCAATAAACGCTTAGACCAGCTGGTCAAAATCGACAACATGTTGAGTATCAGCAAGTGGAGGCAGCAACTGCTGACTGAGGCATCAACTTGCTAGCAGCATATCACTTCCTCATCATGAACAGCAACCCATAAGAGTGCAGCCACAATCCAACACAACCGTAGATACTAACAATTAGCTTCATGAACACAACCACCACCCCACACAGATCAGAATGTAAAAGCAGCAATAGGAGCAGCATGAATACATCATCAGTAGCAACTGAACAACATTCGTATTTTCACAGAACACCTTAACAAACCAGCATCAAGGCATTAGGCAGCACCACAAGAATTACATGAAACCAGATTCATTAAAAACAACAAGCAGACACCAACAAACAAAAACCATCACAACACACCAGATCATTAGACAATAAATAACTCCTCAGCTAAATCCGTATTTTTATTTTGCTTTAAGTAAAGAAACCTTATCATCAATAAAAGAATGACTAACAACTTAATCTGGT
Source organism: Amaranthus palmeri (assembly GCA_019776075.1). NCBI lineage: Eukaryota > Viridiplantae > Streptophyta > Magnoliopsida > Caryophyllales > Amaranthaceae > Amaranthus > Amaranthus palmeri. The sequence continues at coordinate 26,218 of JAAKBH010001023.1, forward strand.
ATTGACTCGATTGGTAGTAATTAGTAAATCGTAACCGAATTCAACTTGAAAAAAATACCCGAACTCGATCTGTACCCGGTAAAACCGAACCAATCATTAACCGATAACAACGCGAGACCAATCAATCTCGACACGAACTTTAACCGACAACGAGCTGATGCTAACCCGACATCTCAAATAACCTAATGCCATTCCAAACTTGAACTAATGGAATGAAACTAACATCAGTTGTCAATTACTAATCTACTATCACCCAAAAAACACAAGTGCCAGAAAATTGAACTTTCCCCATATAAAAAAAAAACAATTAGACAGTTACATAATATCCATTAAGCAAGTAAATACTACCCAACACTACTGATGCACCAAAATATAAGCAAATTTCATTAAAAAGTTTGAAAAATTAGAATAACCAAAATTTTCTCTTAAAAAAGCATCTAGCTCAAATATTATTTAATCCATTGATCTAATCGATACCCATTCATTGATTCCTTAAATTCTTGTTGATTGATCACCTCATGGTTTGTACATATTACTATGATATAGTGATGCCACAGGTGCTAAAAGAGCTATTAAGCTGATCAATTTGTCACGAGACGAATAGAAAAAGAATCATCAATTAGATGGGCCAAATAGATCAAGTGGAATAAATGATGAATGTAAAATTAAAATGCTGCATAAATACAGAAGCAGTCTTTCTCTCCAAGGTGATAAGACAACATATGTAGCCACCATCTCAAGGTAATCACGACTTCACCAGTATCAAACACGTACAGATAAATACTAAGTTAATTTTAAAAGATGAATCATATGAGAAGTCAAAAACAATAGTATTAATCCTCAAAAACAATAGTACGAATAAAATAAACAATAGTGTAATGTGAGGAGAAATTAAACAATAGTAATAATAGAAAAGATAAGGCCTGAGCCTATTTTGTCTTCCCTTACTCCGCCAATTTCCTTTTGCTGTAGAAGGCATTAGCAAATACAAAAGACTAATAAAAGCAACAAATTTGTGGATAAAATAGTAATCTTGAATGGACAAATCCCTACTAAAATAGACATAGTAAAACTTTAACAACAAATAAAAATTGACCAGCAACTGAAAATTTGCATAAAAATCTAGAATTAATTAAAATAATTATATAGAGAAAGCAACAACAATTAAACCCAGATAGAGATTATATGAAGGAGAAAATAACTAAAATCAATCAAGCAAAGGAATTAAAAATAAAAAAGAAGGTTGTCAAAGCATAAAGAAGGAATAAAAATGAAAAAAGGGTTGATTTTGGGGAAGCAAATCAAATGGGAGGGCTCCAAAGTTGAGTAATTAGACAACCATTGAAATTGATATATTGGTTCATGTAGCGTACCTCAATCTTTTGGGATTAAGGCTATGACATTATTGTACCCAAAGTTGAGTAACTATTGTGTAATCATTAGGTTACTCATTTACTTCTCCAAATTCATTTGGGTAACCCAAATTTTTACCATTGTTGATGCTCTTATAAAAAATATTCTATATAGCTAGATTCAATTGTTAAAACTTACAGTATCACAAGCGCTAAGAATAATGATTTCATTTTGCAAAGGCATGGCGACAAGATCATCTTTTGTGCAACATCGCACCCATTTCAACTCATCACCCGGAACCTGCCAAACTACATGTTAAGCATAAGAAGCACATCCCACAAAAGATAATGTGTAAATTTTCATGTTACAAGGAATAAAAGATAATGTATATGATTTTGCATTCATTTCTAAAAGATAATGAACCCACAAAAAGCCAATCTAATCAAAACTCAGATAAATGAATCCAAATTATTGATGGATAGTCATCAAATCTTCAATATTCTAAAGGCTGATATATTTTACATACTCATTAGAAAGGAGTAATTGAAAACCTAATCGATTAGCATCAAACGCAGTAACAGATTAACACCCATCTGCATCATTAACAATGATGGATTGTCCTACCTCAAATTTCCACAAACATAAATTCATCAATCTGGATTAGAAATTTAAAAAATCAAAATAAAATAGCAAAACAAACAACTCTAATTAGCAATTAAAAAATTCAAAAGTCCAATAAACCCACAAAAATGGTAAGAAAACTACTCAATATGAGGGAAAAATATGAGAATTAGGGATTTGGTTAGATGGGTAGCATATAAATTGGAACTTTAAGCCAAAATGAAAATACTGATAACCACGAATTAATATATGAGATACTTTTGTGAGAGACAATTTCTCGATGACACAACTTCAAAAAAGCTCATATACTAATAATTTGTATAATAAAGCCCATGTATTGAGACGCTTCTCACGATGAGATATTCTGATAAAACAATTTGTGCTTGTATATACCTGATTTACCAAATAATTCTATAGTCTATTGACTTATCCAAATCCAAATAACTTAAAAGAAATTATCAATACTTTTAACTGCTCAAACAAAACAACAAACAATGTTCAATAGATGTACTAATAAGAAAAAAAGAAAAACTTTCAATTTGACAAAGTTAATGGAATTCAGACACTTAAATTGTATTTCTAAAAAATTCACATTTTAAAATCCATAAAAAAGGAAGAGAAAAAATCAAAAAACCATAACCATTCATTTTTTTTCTTCTTTATAACTTTCTACATATAAATTTCCAAGCTTTTTTCTATGAACTTGGATTGATTTAAAATTCAAAATAACCCAAATTTAATGTCTTATATAATGAAATTAAAACCGCTGAATCAATTTAAAAAAATGAAAACATATCAAATTACAAACCCATATCAAATCAAAAAACAAACAACAAAACAAAATTAGGCTAATTGTAGCTAATTTAGCCTAATTCTGCACAAACGATCTCAATTACCTAAATTTGCCATTTTTCTTGTTTCCTATCTTGATGAATATCAAAAAATTAGTAAATAAAAATCCAATTCAAGAAACCATGACTAAAGGGAAATTGATACAATAAACTAAACATTCCAACTCAAGAAACCATAACTAAAAGGGAAATGATACAATAAACTACCTCCATCCAGAGTTGTAACGGTGCATAAGCAAGACATGCTCAGAAATGCAACTATCTATGTCTGGACTGGATACCAGCTTTAGCAATGATCATTGTTTGCTGCTGAGATTGTCATATCAGATAAGAACATTGTTGAGATTGTCATAACCAAATATTCTACTATACGACCAGTATATACAACCAGAATACCCAATCTATAAGAGTAAAATTGAACCATCTGCATAATCAAGATACAAACTTTGATCAAACCGTTTGACAAGATCATTGTTAAGATTGTCATATTCAGGTTTTTTATTATTAAAATTCAGAACATAACCTAAGTGGACCCTAAAGATATATACAATACAACCAGAACACCCAGCTTAAGATTCTTCATTTGTATAATCAAGATGAAAACTTTGATTAAACCCGCAATAATTAAATTACCTCAAGATTCAAGAAAGGGGAGGATTAAGATACCCAAAAAGATAAATAATAAAGCCTTCAAGATTAAGATATGAAACACAATAATTACTTGAGCATTATGAAAACAAAACTAATTGCCAACTATGCGAACCAGATTAACTCAGATATGAAAAAAACTGAATTGAGATATGAACCAAAACTGTCCACTGTAAATGAAAAATCCTAAATCGAAAAACACACAAAACTCAACAACTTTAAATTCCTAATCTCAAGCACATAATTTCATAATCAGAAAATAAACCCTAAATATCTTGGAAAAAATTACCTTGTTCATTCAAATTTAAATTTCTAAATCTTCAAATTTAGATGAAACAAAAGAAAATGATGGTTTCGTTGAACTGAAATGGGAATAATGGAAAAGGGGGGTTGAGTAGAACAATGGGAAATTGGGGTTCTTGACATCCTTGATCTGACCTTCACCATCCTTGACATCCTTGATCTGAGCCGCCTAGCAAGCCGCCCCAAAACATGGAGCTCCAAAAATTTAATGAAGAGAGAGGAGAGGAAAAGAGGTAGGCAACTGTAGTCTTGTGGGTATTAACCAAGAGATAGGAGAAGAAAAGAGGGTATTTTGTTCTGAATTTTGATGCGGAGCTGGCGAAATGAGAGTGAGGTGGAGCAGTTTCAGATGAGGTGGAGTAGGTTTGGAGGATGTGGCAAAAGCACTGTTCATGGAAGGCTCTATGAATAGTGTCAAGGCTTTGCAAACATTTTAAAGTAAGAGGATTCGATTTTGATGCTCATTTTCGTTGGCTATTGTGATTCGATTTTTACTTTTTGCTTGTTTCAATTCGGTGAGTCTTTGATGAGTGTTTTTAGAGAGATGTTAGAGAGTGAAGGTTTAAAAATTAATCAGGGGCAAAGTTAAAGTTTACTATATATAGGATGGTGACACAATAAAAATGGTGGCGAAATTTATATTGCCTTAGTTCAAATGCGTTGACTCCACGCAAAAAGTATCTAGAATCATAATATCTAAATGATGGTAAACAATCTTTTCATTACTTTTCACTTTGTACGAAAATGATCGTCATTTCTTGGTTCACACTGTGAATTCTTACAAAGATCAGTAGTGAAAAAGACATCCATTGGTTCTCAAATATCCTTAACGGCCCGTTTGGTTAGTGGTACTAAATAGTGGTAATGCGAATAATTTATAGTGTACAATTTCATCAAAACTTTCATGTCATTTCCAAAAACATTTTTCTTCACAAATTTCCATTACCACCTAATTCAAAATCTTTCATTGGTAATGCTTTGGAATGAATTTTATGATAAAAATGAGATGATTGAAGGTTGTCAAACATGGCCATCAAGATAGCCAAGAGATGTTTCAACCAAAATTACACTAATTTTTCATTTCCATTATCGCAGTTTATAACCACCTACCAAATAGGCCGTAAGGGTGTCAGTTGCTTTATTTACTAAGCTACCCATGTTATAAATTTTTTACAACCAAAAATAAGGGATCAAAAGTTCAAACACCAAAACTCAAAGAGACCAAAAAAAGGATGAAAAATCAGGACCGAGCCAACAAAATAAAAATCATGACCCAATGTTGGCTCTATGTGTGTTCCCTTCTGAAAATTTGAAAAATTTAAATTAAATAAGCAATTTAATATAGAAAATTCAAAAAAGTAAGAAATAAACTTAATTCCCAAAATAAGCATGATTTTCCCGGAGCACGGTTTGCTGTATGTTTGCTGTTAGCGAACAAAGGGAACATGTCAATAAATGTCAACACATTTGATTACTATTACTAATTGTGAACATAGGCGACACGATCAAAGCAGGTCAATCCTTTATTCAATGTTAGTAACAATGACGAAAGGATTGACTTGCTTGACCAGGTCTCCTTTGTTCGCGACAATTAGTTTGACTTTTTTATACTTTGAATTTATCGTTGTAAACTTGAAAAATAGCCGTTATATAAGTTGGAAAATAGTCGTTGTTCTTATGTTCTATAAATGCATCAACAAATACTTGACTATATATGATCTGATGCTTTTGTTCGTTGTTGATAACAACGTGCAAACCCAAGCCACAAGTCTGAGAAACTCATGCTTATTTTCGAAATAACTTCAATCCATCCCTATTTTTAGAATTTTTATACTTTTTTTGCTTAAATGGTATAAATTTTCAAATTTAAACGTCTTTCCTCCTTTATAAGTAACTTGAGTAATTTTTTAAAGAGCTAGTTCCCTTTTTTTGTTCTCTCTTTCTCTTTATTTTTACACGTGATTCCTATTGGTTTTTTTTGTCTCTAAAACGTTTTTTGTCTTCCTCCGTTCTAAATAACTTGCAAGAGTTGCAACATTACAAGATAATGTACTATTCATTTATCAACCTTAATTTGTGATTAATTTTTAATCTATAAGTTAAAACATAATCAAGATAGATCTTATTTGATTCATCTCAATGCAAAGATTATTAATATCAAATTTTTATAATTTTTATTACACGTAACTAGAAATATTAAGAATTGAATTAATACATTAGACTGCGTGAAAAGACAAATGTTGCAAGTATTTTAGAACAGAGGAAGTATTTTTTATAGCTTTCAAATCTTATTCTCTTTTTTGATGTCTTATTCTTTTATGAAAAAATTGCATATAGAAGGCTAACATATAGCCCATCTGCAAATAAAGGGCCAACCTTTAATTTATTCTTTAAAGGGCTAAACTTTAATGTCAATTTGCAAACAAAAGGAAAAATTACTGGTAACCGGGTAAACCCTTGTTTTCTTTAGTTAAAAAGTTAATGCCTTCATTCACTCCTAACTTCGAAAGTTACTGTAGTTTCATCCAACTTCAACCTGATCTCTCATGCAAGTATAATGTTCAACCCATTTTCAAGCATTCAACCGCTCTAAATTGCTCAAAGATCTCTCGCGTATTTCATCAACCAAGTTTTGCCCTTTTCCTTTGCCAGAAAATCTGTAGTGTACAAGGAAGTGTTTGTTTTTTAATTGTTAAATTAGCCATTGAAATGTTGGTTTAAAACTTCGAAATTTGAGTCTAAATTAGGTTTTTTTGATTTATGGTTGAAACTGTGTCTTTTTTTGAAATTTTTGGGTTTTCCGTTGAATACAATGAAACTAATACGTCAATTAGAGTTTATTATGGGGGTAAATTTACTAAATCTAATTGTGCTATTATGTATATTGGAGGTTTTGGTATGATATTTGTAGTAGATCTTGATTATTTGTCTATGAAATATTTGATGAATTTGTCCCTTAAGTGCAATGGAGATAAAGGGATTTATGCGTTTTTTTAACTTATTTTCAGCCTGTAGTTTGAAGGATGGATTAAGAAAGATGGATGGGGAGAATGATGTTGTCCATTTGCAATGATCATGTGCCAATGAGTGAAGAAGCATAACAACCATGAAAACGAGGCAGACTAAGAAAAGGAAGGGGCTCCATATTTGTTGTCCCTGGGAAATTAGCTTGACAAAGCAGCTCAACCAACAAGAGTAGCTAGAAATGAAAGTCGGATTCATAGTTGTGTTGGTTCAAGAGGTGAAAAAGCGTCTAGAGATGGAAGAGGGTCTAGCCTTAACCAACTCCATCTTAATGTCCTCATTCGCCTTCTTCAACATAGCCATTTTACTCTTCATTTCATCTTACTTTGCATTGAACTTGTTCATCCATTCATCCAACAAGTGGCACAGTGCCTCTAGTTGTGTCAATTTCTCGAGCAGGTTGTCAGGGTTTTTAGTAAAATTGAGTTCCTAATCCCATTCAAAAAGCCATAAACGTTGTTTTGTCAATCGAGAAGACAACTTACAGGCCAGTAACGGCAACCGAAGAATTTCTCCCTTGTGTTAAGACTTAGGACCCTTTTGAACAGTACGAAGTTTTGCCTCCTCTTTATGAAAGCAGCAAATTGCACTTGAACTACGGATTTCACCATTCATTTTCAAAGAGAGGTAGAAGATGAAGAAATCAAAGAAAGGGAAAGATCAATTGAAGAAAGAGAAAGCAAATGTGTGTGTGAGAGAGAAATGAATTACAATTAAAGTGAGATTGAAGTGCACATTTAGAAGATTTAACAACTGAAATTAATTAGGAAAAATTGTTTCTAAAAGGCTAACCTTTTGGCCATCTGCAAATAAAGGGTTAACCTTTCATTTATTCAATAAAGAGACAACCTTTGTCTCATTTTTGCAAGTAAAGAGTTACCAGGTTAATTAACCTGTTGCTGACCGGTTCCCACTTCCCACAAAACAGCCTATTCTTACCTCCAAACAGCACCATTCAATAAGAAGACAAAAGCTTCATTTCACTAAAATCTTCATTCAATCCAGCAAAAACCGACCCATTACAAAGTTTCAAAAACCGACCCATTACAAAGTTTCAAAAACTGACCCATTACATAGTTTCAAAAACCGACAATGAAAACCAAATATTGTTCTTCTAGTACATAGTTTCAAAACAAAGCAATTCAACATCGAACCATTACATTACAACAAAATACTAAGGCAAATAAAGCAATTCAAACCGACCCATTACATTACAAAATTAGCTAACGGACGCTTGAGTTGGTTGAGTTGATGCTTGAGTGATTGAGCTTGTTCCTGCAACCTAAAAAATTCAAAATCGACCCATTACATTACAACAAAATACTACGGCAAATAAAGCAATTCAAACCGACCCATTACATTACATTACAAGATAGTTCATTATGTAAACTAAGATGCTTACTTCGGATGTGGATGTCCAAATGAATTTCAGGCTCAAGAGGGTGGTAACATTAGTGTTAGGAAACAATGCACCTTTGCTCCTAGGACTTCTCCTCAATGGTACATTAGTACTCCTTCTAGGGGTTAACTTTTTGGGTTGGGCCTTTGGAGTTGGATATTTATGAAGCACATAGACATTCACTGTCCTGAATTGCATTAGTGCACCATGTAACTCACGAACAACATTTTCCCCATCTATCTTCCTTAAACCATCTTTTAAAGTAGAACCTGGAAGCAAGTAAAACAGCCCTTGTATACCTCTATCTCCATCACACTTATCAGCTAAAGTCATCAAGTAATCCATGGACAAAGCATTTGGATCTACCTCCATTACTTTACCAAAACCTCCTACATAACTAATACTACCCCGAGCTTCCTTAAATTTACCCCCATACCAAATTTCAATGGACACCATTTCACTCATTATGTTCACAATTACACAAAATTCGTAAGTTCTAAGCAAATTTCTAAGCAATTAACACAATTCCACAATAACAATAGTAAAACCTAATTTCTAAGCAAATTTCAACAATTATCAACAATTAGATATCAATTACAGAAATTTAGGGTTTGAAACTTACTTAGATTGTGATGTTTAAGTGGAAGAAAACTTTGCCCTAAGTCTCCATTAATGTCGCCATTTTGGGGAAGAAGAACACCATTTTCGTGCTTTTAAGGAAGATTGAGGACATACATGGTGTTTTGTCGTGAGCAGAGAGAATGAGGAGAAGAATTGGGGACCGAAAATGGCGAAAGGAAGCTGGATTTTTCGTGAGTTAGGGAAGAAGAAGAAGGATTTTGGGTTGAGCAAATGGAATGTCGTGGGTTTCTGATTTTTTGAAGCAATTGGTAAAGTCGAAACCCATGTAACCGGTCACAAGTAAACCAGCTCTTTAGTTGCAAAAATGAGACAAAGGTTGTCTCTTTATTGAATAAATGAAAGGTTAACCCTTTATTTGCAGATAGGCAAAAGGTTAGCCTTTTAGAAACAATTTTTCCAATTAATTAAAGGAATAAGTTTTGAATTTCAACTGGTAACCGGTTATAATGGGTTGTGGTAACCTGGATGCCCTTTGGTTGAAAATTGACATCAAAGGTTAGCCCTTTAAAGATTAAATTTAAGGTTGGCTCTTTTATTGGAGATGAGCTAAGAATTAGCCTTTTAGACGCAATTTTTCCTTCTTTTAATTCCACGTGTTATACTATGAATTTTTCGCGAACATCGTTTTCAACTTTTATGGGTAATTTTGTCTAAATTTTCTTCAAGAGAAGAGAGGAAAATGGTTAATTTGTTTTAAAATCACATTCAAACTATAGTCCTTTAACACACGTCTAAAACTAGTTAGATCTAACACATTAAAATAAAATCAAATAAGTAGTACAACAAGATAGCAACATAATTTTTTGATGAGAGGGTAGGGTAGAAAACCCCTACAGATTAAATAAGGCGTAATGAAAATTTTTATCCTTTCTGTATATAATGAAAATTAAATGCTTGTCATCAGAGCAATAAACGAAAATTTCTCAACCAGTCTCTTAAGGACTTAGGGGTGTTTGGTTCTTAGCTTTTTGGTTGGGTTTTGGTTTGTTGATTGGTCAAACAGTCAAAAAATGTGTTTGGTAAAAGACTTTTAAGCCAAAATGTTTAGGCTGTTCCAGCTAGCTTTTTTGGTTGATTTGTGCCTTGTTGGCCCTCTTTTTCTCTAATAAACAGCTAACAGTGAATACTTAAAATTACCAAACATATTCACAAATAGCTAACTTTTTCCAGCTAAATTAAAAGCCAATAAAAACAACCAACATTTCCAGTTGACCAAATAAACCAACTAAAAAGTCAACAACCAACAGCCAAACACTTCTAAATTTAAAGTTAGTTGCATATCTTTTGCAAGATTCTAAAGTGTTTAAAACTGGGTCAATGTTGAATGTCGTTTTCATATAATAAATTATTTTTGGTTGTTTCTTCAATCAGATAAGGTACAATAGAAAACAGACATATATTGTTATAGAATAGTGAACAGTTTGAAAATGACCAAAATTAGAATACAATTTAAATAAAGGACAATTGACAATGAAGTTTACAATGATCAACACGTTATGGAAGTACTTTCTCCGTTTCATAATACTTGTTTGGATTATTATCATGGATACATGTCTTAGGGATATGCTTTAAATAATTCACCACAAATCACTTCCTTTATATCACGTTTCCCATTTCCTTATCCCATACGCATTTGTTTTACTGCATCATCCAAATCTGATAGTCAATTCAATATTAATCAACACCGGAAAATTACATAATTTTTGTACTACAATCAAACAAATATTGAAGATTTCAAATATTATAAGACAGATTGTACCGTTTATTTTTTCGCTCTATAGCGAAAAATAAAAAGAGTTTCAAAATCAAATTTTTCTTTAGTAGAATATATTTAGCGACATTTCAAATTTCTTATAATGTATATAGAGGATTTAGTGACATTTATTAGACCCTTTACCAGCATATTTAAAAGTCACACTAAAGCTTTTAGCGATATAGAATCTAGTGACATTTCTCACAAATGTCACTATAGACTACAGTGATAATTACATATGCCACTAAAGACCAAATTAAGTGTTGCTAAATCACTTTTTGGTGGAACTAAAAATAAAAACCAATAATTATTACACTAAAAATATGAATCACTGACATTTTAATGTCACTAAAAACAATGTCGCAAAAAACTAAATTTGTTATAGTGAATACTTTAAGACGTACTCCCTCTGTCCCTCTCAATTTGCACCTCTTTCCTTTTTAGACTGTCTCACTCATTTTGCACTTTTTTTTGGCAATGGCCCCACTTTCTTTCTTTAAATCTCATCCACAAACTTATTTTCTCTCTCCATCTTAATCACTCATTACTATCATCCACTTGTTTTTTGTCTTATTCTCCAACTAAATTTCACTTTCCACTAAATATCACCCAATATCTCATGGGTGTAAAATCATAGGGACGGAGGGAGTAATGAATAGTATAAAACTCAATGGTTTTTTATTACTGGTATTTGAATTACTTTATCAATGAACACTATAACCCATGTTACTTAATAAAAAATGTGAATTTAGGCCGTTATGTGATGGATTTAATGAACTTCGTTGTCTACCGCTACAAAGTGTCCCAATGACGTGTTGGTGAACTCTGGATTCTCAATTTCTGATAACAACTATTAAAAACTGGCCCATAAAGGAAAATGTAGAGTTTAAGTAGATGTTAAGCTTTAATGGGTTGGGCTTGAAAGACCTCTATCAAAAAGACGGTCTCTCAGGAGACTAGCTAATTAAAAACTGGGGATATCAAACACTATGTTGTAATGGTTATATTCATTTGGGACTATTAAAATTTAGGCCGCTATGTAATATAATGAGAATCGTTAATCAGAATCGGGATTCTGATAATAACTATTAAAAATCAGAGTAAATATCAAATACTATGTTGTAATAGTTACATTCATTTGTTAATCCCAATATATACAATCATAAAAGATATTACATTCATATTTTGATGAAGTTTACAAAAGGAATGTCACGAAATTAAGAAAAATAAAATATATACTATTTAATTAAATAACAAATTTAATGGAGAAAAAATTGGGGTCATAAAAGTTACTCCCTCGCCGTTCTTTTTTGTTTGTCCACTTTAAGAGAGAAAAATTTAAATTAGATTTTTAAAGTGTATATTGAAGATATAATATATTTATGTGTCATTTTGTTAGATTTGTCTTGATGTAAAGTTTTTTAATATATAATTTTTATAATTTTTTATAATGCGTATATAGAAATGTTAAAGCTTAAATTTGCTAAAAAATACGTGCAAAAGATAATGTTAACAAACAAAAAGGAACAGATAGAGTAAAAATATAAAAAAAAGTTGTGTGAATATATATAGGGACCACAACTAATAAAATCCTATTTTTATGATATTAGTAGGAAATTTGTGGAGACCATAAGAAATACACAAATTCTTGTGAGAGACGGTCTCTTTGAAAGATCATCTCTTATTGGGTTGACCCATAATAAAAATGTGCAGTAATAGTAGAAAATAAGCTTTGATGGACTGGGTGGGTCTCTCGAGAAACTAGCTGAAATAAATATAAAAATGTCAAATTGAACTTAGTGGAAGATATGTAGGAACCATAAACATTATTAAAATGCTATTAAAATGAGGATGACCAAATTTATTTTTGTCCAAAATTTATATTATAAATAACAAAATTAATCTTTATGGAAACAACAAATACAGCCACTCCAAATTGTAAATATGAATTTTTTTTAAGAAATGGAGAGTACTATTAAATAACTTATACTCTCATTTCCTCTGTGATATTCTCATTATCTATTTTAAGCCGTTTTATTTGTTATTTTTCTAAATAAATTTATACTTCCTACAATTCACTAAATACTAACGTCCTATTTGCTTTATACATATATTCTATTTAATGTACATATTCAATCTTAAATATTTCTAATTGTGCATAATAAAAATTATGAAAAGTTGATATAAATTAATAAGGAAAAATTACCTAGAATAAATTATTTTTTTATGATTTTCCTACAATAATCTCGCATATTGATTAATCATGAATAATCCCAACTCTAAGGGGGTATATTTTTAGAGTAAACTTGGGTAACCCGATGACCTACTATAGAAGACAATTCACAAAAAAAAATTGAATATTAATTTAAAATTAGAAAAAACATTTCAAAATATACCTAAAAAATTCTAAATATTCAAAAAAACAAAATTTTTATGAATATATTTTGAATATTTTTTTCGACATTTTATTTTAATTTATCTTTTTTTTTTAAAAAAAAAAAACTTGTTATAGCATCATTCGGTCACCGGGTTTACATACTCTAGGAAAATACCCCTCAAAGTTGAGATAATTCATGGTTAATCAATAGGTAGGATTATTGTAGAAAAATCATGAATAGGTCGTTGGATTGTTCTAGGTAATTTTTTCCTAAAAATAATCCTTGCATTGAGACGAATCTAACAAGAACCCACTTGACTACATCTTAATTTATAGATTTGAAAATAGATTAATAATAAAATAAAAATTAAGAGTAAGATTTAAATAGTGTCCAAAAAGTAAATAGGACATTAGTAGTGGATTGAAGGAGTACTTTTGTAATAGTTTTTGGGCATAATTAGTATTAGTCATTCTATTTTTATTATTCATCAATACTAATAGTTTTTACATATTTTCACTAATAATTTTATTTTAACATTTTTATAATGTTAAGAGTCCCCACATATTTCCTACTAATTTTTTAGTGTTATAGTCCTTGTATTTTTTCTAATAACTTTATTTATTTTATATAATGGTTATGAGCCACACTTTTTTTCACTAACATTATTATTTAATAAAATAATTTTTTTACCATCTAAAAATTTAAAATATGAGTACTAATTATGCACTAGAAAGAAGCCAAAATAACAAAGTCAAAAAGTGAAAACACAATGCTAATTTATGGTTATCCACCTACCCTATTATGGAGTAAGTTATTATGATATACGTAATGATAATATATTAATGATTTAATCTCTTTATTCATATAAAGAAGTTAATTTTCTGATGTCATTCGCTACGTCATGAATCAATATTATATATAATATTGATTTTTCATATTTTTTATTATGCAACCTTGTCCATTATTTTAAAGTAAAATTACTCACCGTTCCTTTTATTAATTTTTTATTCCAATTACACAAAAGTAATATTAATTAGTGAAAGGTAACGAAGCAAATATTACTGTTTATTTATTTATAAATCAATAATCCTATAACTATTGATATTAATGAATCTGAAATAAAAACTACATGATAGTCTAAGACAAATAAGATAAATAATGCCTAAAAATTAAAATTAATTTAAATTATAATTAAGTTGAATAAGTGTCACGTACGCATTTAGATTTACATAAGACTTACTAAATTCAAATAAGTTCATAGAAGTTTAAATAACACTTTCTTATTTTCTAATTTTCTTTTCATTTTAAATATTACAAATGAGATGTATAGAAGATATATGTACATATAAGATTTCATTAGATTCGTTTTAATTTATTTTTTATTATCATACATTTTTTTATAACTTTTTATAGTGCGTATTTAGAGATATGAATATTCAAAAATTGTTTGAAAATATGTAAAAAAATCAATGGGAATAACAGAAAAACGATGTGGGTAAATAATAACTAATTAATGGAACCATAAAAGTAGCAAATTAAAGATAATGACAACTTAATATAGAGATTGTATGATTACCTTAGAAGGGCATTATATTTGATAATACATAAAAGAAAAACCCTTATTGTTTAGATTGTCCATTATTTGTTGAATTTGTTTAACCATTAAAGGAGACAAATAATTGGTCCAATCTCCAACATCTCCTTTCCTAAACAAAGCCTTGTTTTCAACCCAAGGATAAAACTTTCCGTTTTTATTGATCTCCATTTCTTTCATACTTTTAATACTACAAATCTCAATAATTTCATCCACAACATTTTCTTTTTCTTCCTCAATAGAAAATGGACAACCCACAAACTCAGCTATTTTTTTCAAATGATCTTTTGGTTCTTTCTTCAACCCTTCATACTCCAAAAACAACACCTTTTTAGGGTTTTCTTGGCTCGCTTTCCAAAACCCATATAAGTGATCTTCATAAGGCCCAAATGGAGAGATTCCATTACAAAACTTATGCACATAATCCTCCATCATTTTTTCTTCCATAAATTGATCACTACTTTTATTTATGTCAAACTTAAGATAAAAATGCCATAATGAAATAAAAGTGTCAAAAGAATTTCGACAAACATATACAATACGACAGTTTGAGGACTTGATTGATTCAGGCAAAGCTGAATATGGCATGTGTGTTCCAAACAGTCTGGGAGACGGTAATTCAGTTACATTAGGTGGGTTAGTTATGGGATGATCTTCAGTGAAATTTTTGTATACTTCAAGCTCTAAGTGAAGGACAAGTTCATGAGGAGTTATGGTATTAAAAGGAAGTTGAGAGATATTTTCGTATTTTTGTCGATTAAGAATGGCAAAAAGGAGGGATTTTAACCAAGTTGTACCAGTTTTAGGTAAACTGGCCAAAATAATATCACTATTTTGAGCTTGAAAATGTGTTTGAAAGGCTTTTACACCATTGGAAAGAACATTTAAGCACCAAAAATTGTGATAAAAGTGCATGGGAAAACCAAAATAGTTTTGCTCTTCATGATCTTCATCCTTGAATTGTTTGTTTGTTATGGTTTGTGTTGGTTCTGAGTTTGCCATCTTCAAGAAATTAAGATATGGAATAGGATATATATTTTTAATTTGTGGTTTTTTTTTATGTGGGATTTTCCTATAAGATAGAATCTTTTTGAAGTGAAATCAATCCATTTTGTAAAATTCGGTACTATTTAATTGGAAAAGATTATATGGAAAGTACGTACTACCACACGCACATCTATGAAAGGATAAAGTTGAACCCCATAAGGATGAAGCAAATTATCAATGATTTGTAGGGTTTGTTTTTTTATGGAAAATTTAATTGCCAATTTATAGGGCTCTAAATGGTTGGCAAGCATGACTTTAGGGGTAGGCAAGAAGTGCCACCGCCTAGGACCTAATAGTTTAAGGTGTTCAATTTAATGTCATAAATATAATGCTACAACTAGCCTCTTGAGAAGTGTCTATTTGAGAGATATCAAGTCCAACCCATTAAATATTATCCTTAATACTTACTTACCGTATTTTAAATGTCTATTTTTAGTATTTTAAATTTCTACTTAAATTATTATTAATATCTACTTATAATATTTTATTAATATATAATAAACCGATTTAAATAAACATGGTCTCTCAAAAAGTCGTCTCGCACAATTATTTATAATAACGATAAGTATGACAGTACGGTAAAAGAAAATTAATTCTTGTCGAAGATAAAATCTAGGGATGACAATTCAGTCCAAATTCGACCCTAGTCTGACTCGATCCGAGAAATATAATCCGATTCGAGCCCAAGAAAAACTCATCCGACTTTGACTCCGATTTTACGATCCAAGTCCGAATCAGAGATGGACAGGAGTTGGACCTTAATAAAAATCCGACACTCCGACCTGACTCCGACCCTGAAGGGAAT
This sequence comes from Amaranthus palmeri, assembly GCA_019776075.1. Lineage (NCBI taxonomy): Eukaryota > Viridiplantae > Streptophyta > Magnoliopsida > Caryophyllales > Amaranthaceae > Amaranthus > Amaranthus palmeri. Next base: position 42,636 of record JAAKBH010001023.1, read on the forward strand.
TTGACTTTAAATTTGACTTTTACACCAATGTTCTGTTTCCTTTAAAACACTAGATGTGACTAGTTCAAACTCTCTCAGATACTAATTGTAATTTTGGATTTTGAAAAACTACATGGTACTTTTATTTAGATTAATCAATCAGAATACGACAAATCAGATCAACAGAAATAAAATACGCCAATTCAAAATGTGAGAAAATTTTGTTAAATTGTAGTAGTAGGACTGTTTCTCTTGTCAAACTTGAATTCAAAGTACATATTTTTTTGTTAAATTGTATTGAAAAATTTATTTTGTTAATTTTATATCCTTTAAAATCATTAGTACAAAATCACAACGATACTGTTTGATAATAATTCGACTTCGCATCCGACTCTGTTGGAGGTCCGAGAGTCCGAGTCGGAGTATGCATAATTCGACTCCGAGTGGAGATAGACTGAAAAAAGACTCCGGCTATTATCTGGAACAAATTCGAAGTATATATATTTCGAGTCGAGTCCGACCCATCGTCATCCCTAATAAAAGCATTGAATACCCAACATTTCCAAGAAAAAAAAAATTTAAACAATCGCACATCACATTAATGACCTCTTCACGATTACCAAGCAAATCTAAACAATTCCACACCACATTAATGACCTCTTCACGATTACCAAGCAACGGGTATGACAAGTACTTTGATATCTTGAAATTTTGAATCATTACAATATAATTTGTTTTTATTGGGATATATTTAGCGACATTTAATTAAAATGTTGCTATTTTAAATTGCTAAAGGTATATATAGAGGATTTAGTGACATTTGTTAGACCTTTTAGCAACTTATTAAAAAATCACACAAAAGCTTTTTGCGAGATAGGATCTAGTGACATTTCTCACAAATGTCACAATAGACTATAGTAACAATTACGTATGCCATTAAAGACCAAATAAAGAGTAGCTAAATCACTTTATGGTGAAACATTAAATAAAACCAATAATTATAACATTAAAAATAAGAATTAGTAGCATTTTTTTAATGCTACTAAATCTAATGTCGCAAATAGTTAAATTTGGTGTAGTAAATGCTTTTGTCAAAATAGAGTTAGATTAGATAAAAGTTTCGATTTTAGTGTTCATTGAAAAATATTTTCCAAACTAGTGTTATTATAGGTAATGAATTTACACGTTTATTTATTTATTTATTTATTTTTTTGGTTTGGAGACTCCAAACCTCTAGCTTTTGTTGTGGTTAAAAATATTTCAAAATCATAATAAATTAAAATAAATAACACAATAACACTTTAATTATTTAGATTTTAGATTATTATTATTTTTTTCATATCTTGTGTTTTTTTTTTGAAACAACCTATTAAAAAGTACATCATAACAATAATGTAATTGAAAAACTCATATTTAATTATATGACAATTCTATACCTATATTATATCACTACAATGATACATAATTATAGAATTAAAAAAGAAAAGCGTAACAACAAATTTCTTCGACTTGGTTTTCTCATTTTCAATTAATGACCTACAAGCTTGTGCAATTTTTAATCAAATCAATGATAGAAAATAATAAATTAGGGGTGCAAAAATATTCAAACTCAATACATATATACGCTCCAAAATATTTGAGCCGAAATATTTGATGTTGAAATATCGGATTAATAGAATACTTGAATTTGGTATAATCATGTGCAATTCCTTACACAAATAGACTTCTATTATTTAAATGATTATTATTTAAATTTTATGTTACTTTAAACAATGTAAATAAATTAGCATATTACATAATTGTAGAGATTGTAATGTTGAGATACTTCAAAAAAACAAAAAAAACCATAAGCTAGAGGCTTGAAGTTTCCAAACCAAAAAATATTTTGTTGGATATTTAGAGCATGTAGGACATTATCCAAGGCTTAAGACATGTACTAAACATAGACTAAGCAAGAACGTAACAACAGAACCAAAACAAGTGACCAGAGCAACATGCTCGTTCGTGGCTCGTTCGAGCACGGGCTCGTGGGTCTGGCAGAATGTTTCTGTTTGATGTTTTTGGTGTTTGCTTGTTCGAGCACTTTGGGTGCTCGTTCGAGCACTTTCGAAATTTCGAAGTCAGAAACTTTCTGAAGTTGTTTTATGAAACAAAGTGATTGTTCATGAAACTAAGCTATGTTTCATGGACTAATGTATTGTTATGAATGAATGTGTTACATCAACAATTGATGTATGGTTTGGATGAACCCATGTGACACTTCAACTCTATAAATAAGAGTGAGTACATGGATATCAAATTACTTATTCTTAGAATCTAAATTCTGTCATCTATCTCTTATTCTCTTGAAACGTAAAGGAGAGTGATCAACTCTTTTATAGTTTTTCTGATTTCGATTTCTACAAAAACACAAAGTCGTTTAGTTCAATCGATTCGTACTAATCGGTTTATGTGATTGATTGTATCTCTTTGTGAATTTTCGGTCTCATAACCCAAGTACCTGTCTGGGGAAAATATCACAAAAGGAAAGTATCGATTTCGCCTTCAATCTTTATCAAGATTTCCGAGCGATGTTTATCGTCGCAAACTAATCTTCATTACGGTGTTCATTTCATGGTTATTCAAAGCAAGGAGTCCATTACCATACATAAAGGTTCACATTATTATTTCTAACATATTTAACCTACAAGAAAACTATTTTAGTAAATATTTTTTAATGAATACCAAAATTAGAATTTTTTATCTTTTCTTAACACTTTTTTAGCAAATAATTCTAATGTTCTATTAATGGAATACAACTAAAACATATATATTTTGTTTATTGTTTTATATGAATTGAATACTTGATCTTTACCTTTTATTTATTTAGTAAGGTTAGCATGAGTGTGTTGAAGGCTTGGATAGTTGTAGGTGCCTCTCTCTTTGAAGACGTTTTTGAGCCGGGGGACTCTTGGACCACATTTTTCTATATGGGTATGAGCTGTCGTCTAATTAAAGGTAAAGAACAAGTGTTTAGGGTTTATAATTTCTGTGTTATATTCATAATCAGCCATAAGAGGCCTATATATACAAGCAGCTATACAAAACTTCCTAGAATACAATTCACAATATATGCAAGTTACTCTAATTAACTCCTAAAATATTGCCTTAATATTCTCTTGATATCGAGAATAATATCACAATATTCTAACACTCCCCCTCAAGTTGGGTAGTGGGATCTTCGATGCCCAACTTGCAAAGAACATCTTCAAAAGCTTGCGCTGCAACTGCCTTAGTAAGGATATCAGCTAACTGATCTTCAGTGCGAACATGAGGAAGTTTTATTATCTCTGCTTCTATCTTCTCTTTGATGAAATGCCGATCAATCTCCACATGTTTCGTCCGATCATGTTGCACAGGATTCTCACATATACTGATAGCTGCCCGATTATCACAGAAAAGTCTATAGGTCTTCTTAGGTGCAAAACCAAGATCTCTCAAAATCTTCCTAAGCCATAACACTTCTGTAATGCCTTCAGTAACCCCTCTGAACTCAGCTTCTGCACTTGATAGTGCAACAACTTTCTGCTTCTTACTCCTCCAAGTCACAAGATTTCCACCAATAAGAGTGAAGTACCCCGAGGTAGATTTTCTGTCTCCCTTATCACCAGCCCAGTCTGCATCTGTATATGCTACGAGATCAAGATGCCCATTCCTCTTATATAGTACCCCTCTTCCTGGAGTACCTTTGAGATACCTCAGAATTCTGATGACTGCCTCCATGTGTTGTGTTTGAGGTTTATGCATGAACCTGCTTACCACTCCAACTGCGTAGGCTATGTCTGGTCTAGTATGAGGCAAGTATATGAGCTTTCCCACCAATCTCTGGTACTGCATTCTATCTGTCAACTCTCCTTCTTCTATTATCTGTAAGCCGTGATTTACAACCATTGGTGTCTCAATAGGTTTGCAATCTAGCATACCAGTTTCAGCGAGCAAGTCTAGGACATACTTCTTCTGACATATGAAAATCCCCTTGTTTGACCTGAGGACTTCAATTCCCAAGAAATATTTCAGCATCCCAAGGTCCTTCATTTCGAACTCCTTGAACAGTTTACTCTTCAAATTCACAATCTCCTCCCTGTCATCCCCTGTAATAATCATATCATCGACATAGATAATAAGACAAGTTTTCTTTGTACCTCTTCGCTTCAGGAACAATGTATGATCGGAGTTGCTTTGTTTATACCCAAACCTCTTCATCGCTGATGTAAATCTCCCAAACCATGCTCTAGGAGATTGTTTCAACCCATATAAAGCTTTCATCAACCTACACCCTTCTTGATCAGAGAACTCGGATGTGAACCCAGGTGGAGCTTCCATGTATACCTCTTCTTTGAGTTCCCCATGAAGGAACACATTCTTAACATCGAACTGATAAAGGGGCCAATCTAGATTTGCTGCTATGCTGAAAAGAACCCTGATAGTATCAAGTTTGGCGACTGGGGAGAAAGTTTCTGAGTAGTCGACTCCATACGTCTGAGTGTACCCTTTTGCAACTAGTCTGGCTTTGTATCTCTCGATCGTTCCATCAGACTTGTATTTTATTGTGAACACCCATTTGCATCCGACTACCCTCTTTTTGTTGCCAAAGAGCATTTTTCCCAAGTGCCATTCTTTTTGAGAGCACTAATCTCTTCCTCCATAGCTTTCCTCCACTTATCATTGGCAAGGGCTTCTTCCACTGTAGATGGTATTCTCTCCTCATATAGGGCTGCTTTGAATGCCAGGGCACTCTGTGACATGTTTTTCTCAGCTGTCTCCAAGGGATATCTCGATCGTTTCGCCTCAAACTCCGGATCATACCTTTTTGGCGGTACTCCTCGTGTAGACCGAGGAGGAAGAACATATCTCCCTTCATTCTCCTGGGTATCCTGGTTCCCTGTGACATTATCAATATATTCTGCAACATCCTCTACAATCATCTCATTATTATCAGCAACTTCATCAAAATTACTCACCGGACTACTCACCTGATGATCAGACAGGATTGGAGGTGGAAGAGGAGAGGACTGTACAGCTTGACTTGGTGTCTCTGTAGCATCGACTACTAGATCTTTCGGGTCGGGACCGGATAACCATGGACTAGTTAACCAGCTGAGATCGTCATCTAGTTTCTCCCCCTGACATCGAAGCTGGTGATAATAGAACTCTGACTCAATGAATTCACAATCCATAGTAGTATAAATCTTCTTAGTCAGGGGATCGTAACACCTATATCCTTTCTGATCTCGTCCATAACCAATAAAAACACATTTCACTGCCCTTGGTTCAAGCTTATGTCGCACCCGTTTCTCACAATGAGCAAAGACTATGCACCCAAATATTTTTGGAGGTAGGTTGTGGGAAGAGGGTATGGGAAAGTGTGTATGTAGGACTTGTAGGGGGGTCTGATAGTGAAGGGTTTTTGTGGGAAGGCGATTTGTTAGGTAGTTAGCTGTGGCTAAGGCTTCGGGCCAAAGATAAGTGGGAACTTGAGATTCAATCATGATGGCTCGAGTGATCTCCAGTAATGTTCGGTTTTTACGTTCTGCTACACCGTTTTGTTGTGGTGTGTCAGGACAGGAAGTTTGGAGGATAAGGCCTTTGGTTTTGAAAAAGGTTTGCATGTTTGAATTAATATATTCTCGACCATTATCAGTTCTAAACATGCGAGGTTGGGTCTGAAATTGAGTGCATATCATAGTATAGAAAGCAACAAAGACATCAAACACTTCAGATTTATGCTTCAGAAAATAAATCCAGATCATACGGGTGCAATCATCTATGAATGTAACAAAATAAGAATATCCATGTATACCAACCATAGGTGCAGGACCCCATACATCAGAATGAATAAGCAAAAAAGGAACATCCATTTTATTCAAGCTACTAAAATAAGAGTGTTTGTGACTCTTAGCCAAAATACAAGTTTCACACTTAAATTCAGACTTAAGTCCTACAAAATTAGGGAAAAGTTTCTCTAAATACTCTACTGATGGATGTCCGAGACGTTTATGCCAAGTCCATAGTTGCCTTTCCAATGACCCACGAACTAGAACTGCCGTGCCATTTTGAGTGTCCTCGTCCAAGTAGTACAGTCCACCTCTCTCAATACCACGCCCAATGGTTTGTCCTGTCTGAGCATCCTGCACAATACAACAACCGGGCTTCATGAGAACAACACAGTTTAACTCCCTAGTCAGCTGACTTACAGATATCAATTTATGAGAGAGATCGGGTACAAACAAGCAATTTTTTAAAGTAAGATTGTTTGTAAATGAAACAGTTCCAGCCCCTCTTACTTTAATTCCTTCCCCATTCGCAGTTTTAATCACATTTTTCAAGGGTCGATCATGAGTTAAAAAATCATCCGGGTCATATGACATTGTATCGGTTGCCCCACAATCAAATATCCAACCCCCTTTATTATGAGAAGACATTTTAAAAGAAAAAGAGTACTGTTCTGAGTGAGACACGTTGCTGCCTTCATCCCTTTTATAAGGGTGTGAAGCAAAAAATGTGGTGCCCCTTTCATTAGGCGTGCCGTATACTCTTTCTGTGCCTCCCCTTTCTCTCTTTTCCATACCTGTGATGTTTAGTGCTTTTCCTGGGTTTCCTTCTTCCTCCATGGAAGGACCTTCATCTGATCCTTCAATGGCTGCTCCCCATCCGACCGCTGCTTTGCCGGTTTTGTGATGATCGGAAAACCGGTTCGACTTTTCTCCTTTCTTCTTTGTATTGGGCCACCACTTCGGGTAGCCTACGAGTTTGAAACACTCGTTTTTGGTATGCCTTGTACCACCACAGTGGGTACATTTCAGGTGAGATTTATCATCATTTTTCCGGTAAGTTTTCCCTTTCACTGAAAAACCTCCTCCAATGTCTGAATGGTCCGGATCTGTTTCGCCTCTCATTATTCCACGCCGTATGACATCCCTCCTTATGGTAGCATAGGCCTCCTCCGCAGAAGGGAGTGGGTCTAGAAGGAGGAGATCCCTACAGTCCTTGTCAAAAGAAATGTCGATTCCCGCAAGGAATTGATATAATCGGTTCTATTGAACCAATTGATTGTATATGGTGATATCAGTTGGATCCCTTATGGGATTAGGCTGTCTTCTGTCAATTTCTTTCCATAGCATTAGTAATTTGCTATAGTAATCTTCAATTGTGTCTTTTCCTTGCTGGAATGTGTTTGTTTTGACCGTTAGGTCAAATATCTGCAGGCCATCTCTCCCGCTGCTATATAGAGTCTCAATACCCTTCCATAGGGTTTTGGCTGTCGGAAAATCGAGATACTGATTTACCAACCCAGCACTTATATTCTCCAATATCCAAGAAATGACAATCGAATCATTCCGGGACCACTGGTTGTACGTTGGATCTGTCATGGGTGGTGGATCGTCGATGATGTGGCTGAGACGGTCTCGCCCACTGATACCCAAATGCATCAGCCTGGCCCATTGAGTGTAGTTGTGGTTTGTCAATTTCACTAATATTGTGAGATATGGTATGTTTGGGGTTGTGTTTTGTGGTTCTGTGGGCTGTTTGTTTGGGGTTAACTGTTTGAACAGTTGCATCAACTGTCCCATAGTAACGGGTTGGTCTGGAGTTATGATGGTTTTCGATTCTTCCTCCATTTCTGATTTTTTGAGGTAAGTTATACTGGTATATGATGAAGCTGCAAAAACGACTCAAAATCGTTGCCGCTCTGATACTATGATTAAAGGTAAAGAACAAGTGTTGAGGGTTTATAATTTCTGTGTTATATTCATAATCAGCCATAAGAGGCCTATATATACAAGCAGCTATACAAAACTTCCTAGAATACAATATCACATTTTAAATTAATCTCATTTTTAATTTCAATTTTAAATTTTTTTAAGGTTATCCCATTTGATCATTCTATTACATTCAAAATGTAAATGGTGGTAAATTTAAGAGAAAATGGGTGAGATTGGCGATTGGATAGGGCAAGTTGTAAAACGATTTGTGCTGATCCTGATAACTTTTTTGGTTTGATTTAAGGGTTGTTTGGCAATTGGCTGTTGGCTGTTGGATGTTGGCTGTTGGCGGCTGGCTTTTTTAGTTGGTTTGTTTTGATTAGCTGGAAATGTTGGCTGTTTTTGTTGGCTTCTAAGCTAGCTTAAAAAGCTAGCTGTTTGTGGAGATGCTTGGTAAATTTGAATATTGGCTGTTGGCTGTTTATTAAAGAAAAAGTGGTCCAACAAGCCAAAAGCCAACCCATAAAGCTATCTGGAGCAGCTTTTTATTTTGGCTTAAAAGCCAGCTTTTCAGCTGCTTTAAAAGTCATTTACCAAACACTTTTTTTTGGCTGTTTGACCAACCAACAAGCTAAAAGTCAAAAACCAACCAAAAAGCTAAGCCAAAAGTCGTTCGCCAAACACCCCCTTAGTTGATGTGTTGTATAATAACGTGTACAATTTGCAAATCTTTCAACTACAAACAACAAAAGGAAATGTCCAAAAAAAGATAGGATGGATGGTTCATGGTTGACGTGAATCCTCCGCAAAAGAGAAGGTTAGGAATGCCATTTAGTCCGCATTTTGAAGTTGAAGTTTTGTTATTAGGCTATCTTATAAATTTTGATTTTGTAATTTAGTTAGCCTTTTTTTTTTGCTTCTAAAATTAAAGGTTATGATATTAATACTCCTTATTAGAGTGGTTGAAATGGTTTCTTGACATGGTATCAAAAGCCAACGTGACAAGAGGTTACAATTTACATGTTCAAATTCAACCACTCCCCAATTAAAATGGAATATTCAGCGTCTATGCGCATCGACACTTCTAGCCCAATGGGCTCTCGTGTGAGGGGGCGTGTTAGAGTATTAAACATATCTTCAGGCCTCAATCATCATCTTAACTTTTTGGTTGAGTTCCTTGACAATGCTATGGTGTTTCTACTATGTCAACAATTAAGATGATGATTTTTATTTTTATCTTTCAGACCCAATCAGACCTCAAATCATAATTTTTTAAAGAAAAGATGCAGTTATTTTATAAAGTAATATATACTTGAATGATGTTGATGCAATCAACAAATTACACATAGGGCTAAACAAAGTTTGGTCTAAATCATAAACCAAATCGGATTTTTAGTATTTGGTTTGGTCTACGGTTTAAATGGTCTGGTCTGATTTTTTTTTTCAAATTAAATTACGGTTTACGGTCTGGTCTCGGTTTTTTTAATTTTTGAGACCAGACCGGACCGCAACCGTACTTTGGTTGAAAATCATAATTTTGTAGTTAAAAAATTAATTTGCTACATAGTGTTTTAAGATGTAGATATTTTTATATAGGAATATATACTTGAATAATGTTAATATTTCAACTAATTACAAAATATTATATTTATTAATTGTAGGTGTGAAATATTTGGATAAATACATCTATTAATTTGGATAAAAAATAAAAAAAAATCATAGACCAGATCAGACCGGACCATTGTAAAACGGTTTGGTCTGGTCCGAAAAATTTTCAGACCGGAATTTCTGGTTTGGTCTGATTTTAGTGTCAAACCAGACCAAATTGGACCATGTTCACCCCTAATTACACATTATATTTGGTGATTGTAAGTTGTAGAACGATTTGGTCCGGTCTGATCTGGTGATTCATATTGACTTTTTTTGACTACCCCTGATCCTATTTGACTTTCCTAATTACCAATTATACCCTTGTGTTTTAACACTTTAACACTTTCGGAATTCCGGTCGAAACAAGTATTTATTCGTCTATTTCCTGACACTTAATTCGAAAAAGATATTTAACATCGTTTTTACCCATCATAACGATATTTTTTTAAAAAAAAAAACTACATCGCGATTATCCTTATGGGATAACTCTTTCGAAAATTCAGTTGCTACAAGTACTTATTTGTCTATTTTCTGACACTTAAATCGAAAAAGATATATTTAATGTCATTTTTATCCATCATAACGATATTTTTTCAAAAAAAGCGTATATCGCGATTATTCTTATGGGGCAACTCTTTCAAAAATCCGGTCAAAACAAGTACATATTCGCCTATTTCTCGATACGTAAACAGAATATGATACGTAACGACATTTTTACCAATCATTACAATTATTTTTTTAAAAAAATGAACGTCGCGATTATCCTTATGGGGTAACTCTTTCAAAAATACGGTCGAAACTAGTACTTATAATTAAAAGATTTACCCCATAAGGATAATTCTCGATGTACTATTTTCGAAAAAATATCGTTATCATGGGTAAAAATGACATTAAATATCTTTTTTGAATTACGTGTTAAAAATAAGCCAATAAGTACTTGTTTTGATCGTATTTTCGAAAGAGCAATTCTTTAAGTTAGTGTTTGGCAACATATCATTCATTTGACAATAGGGAATTTAAATTTGGTATTGAAATTCAAGAATTGTAAATAAAACCTGAACACTTGGAATTTGCAAATTTTAATACTCCCTCCGAATCATTTTAGTTGTCTCATTTCCTTATTTGGCAAAATCATATCAATTGTACCATTTTCTATTTAGTCTATATTTTTTTACTTAAATACCTTCACTTTTATAACTCACAATACCCAATTACCACATTTACAATTAAGTTAATCAATTAAAATACCAAACTACCCCCACTTTTACTACTCTCAATACCCAACTACCACCTTTACAATTAATTTAATCAATTAAAATATCCAACTATCACCTTTTTAATGACCCCACACAATCCTTAATAACCGTAAAAACCCAAATGGGACATCTAAATTGATTCGAAGGGAGTATTTGCCAAACCTAGTATTTGGGCCAAACTATTGAGCTTCTATGTAAAATTGATTCAATTTCAAATTTCTAAATTCAAAATTTGCCAAACATAGTATTTGAGCCAAAATAATATTTGGAAATGAATTCCAAGTTGCCAAACATAACATAAGGGTAATCGCAACATCTTTTTTTTGAAAAAATATTGTTATGATAGGTAAAAAAGACGTTAAATATCTTTTCCGGTTTACGTGTCGAAAAATAGGCGAATAAGTACTTGTTTCGACCGGATTTCCGAAAGAGTTACTTTATACGCGTAATCACGACATCCTTTCTTAAAAAATATCGATGATGGGTAAAAGTTACATTAAATATTTTTTTATTTATGTGTCGAGAAATAGGCAAATAAGTATTTGTTTCGACCAGATTTTCGACAGAATTACCCCATGAGGGTAATTACGATAAAAACGACTTTATGTACTAAAAACAAGAGTGCAATTAAGTAATTAGGAAAGTCAAAGGTGATTAGGGGTGGTCAACGAAAGTCAAAGGTGATTAGTAATGGTCAACAATCATTTAGGCTTGTCCAAGGTCATATGGGTGGGTCAACAGTCACTTAGGTTCAATGATGTACACTTTGATACTTTCGAGATTGTAATTTAGGAAAAAAACATTAAGGTTGTAAGTCAAAAATCCCTAAACTCAAAGGCTGTAATTCACAATTAATTCTTATTCTTAATACAAAACCTGCATGTATTATGTATTTTGTTTTACACTTTCATTATTTAAGAGCTCTAATATATTTATTGTGCACATTAAATATTTATATTTGTTTAAAAATCACATAAAATGTACCTTCCTGCATGCGATAAGAGTTTAATGTTTGTCATCGTAGCAGTAAAAAGAAAAGTTATCAACTGTCTACTAAACCCGCAACACATATGTATCTTCAAGGACAAAATTTCAAGCTAATTTCATATCTTTAGAAAGATTCTAAAGTATTTAAATTGGGTGAGTGTTGAGTTTTGTTTTCATGTAATATATGGTTTTTTTGTGGTTTCTTCAATTAACAGCGATAATTTATTACACTTTTTTAAAAAACATATAAGAGTAAATGATAAGGCATGTTACGGGCAGCACAACAGGGGCCAAAAGGTCTTCAGTGCAGGGGCGGACCTACATTGATGCCTGGGGTTGCCCAGGCACCCCATTAAAAAGTTTAAAAAAATTGCAATTCCCAAGAGTCGAACACGCGACCTTGGGACAGTATGGTATTGTCCATGGCGCTGCTTACCGCTGAGCCAAACTTATTCCTTTTGTAATTTAAACGGCCACTACCGTATAATATTTTACTCTTAGGTTTATTAATTGCAAATTGCAATTAATTGCCCTCCAGTATCGAAAGCAATTTACGTTTCAACCTTCACTCACAGGTCATTCCCTCTCACGCCTCATGCCAATTTCAAGTAAAATTTGTAAATTGTAATTTTAAAATAATCAAATACTTTTGTGTAATATTAATATATAATGACTCTAAATTTGTATTTAGCGCATATGTGTGTATATATAATTTTTGTTTATTAATTCCTTATACTTGATGATAATGATTGTTAATTTATGACACAATTAAACAAGTTTACAATTTTGCGGGTTACTTGATAACACAATCAAATTTTCACAATTTTGTTAGAGATAAGATGTTTTATTTATTTTGAGATATGGTAACAACTAATATTTTAGTAGTTTTTATTTTTTTATTTTATTTATTTTTTTTTGCTTTATAAGCATAATTATCTCTCATGCTTTATCGAGTAATGAAAAAATTAAATATTAGTCAAATTGGACTTTAAAATACATATGCTAAAATATTGTGCAACCCCATTCCTACAATCCTGGGTCCGCCCCTGCTTCAGTGGCGAGGCTAGGGGAATGGTGGAAGCTATGTTACTTGGACTTGGGTATAGGTATAGTATACGGGTGTGGATCGTAGGATCCGGTACGAATGTACGATAATTTAAAATTCAAGATACATGAACATTGTCTTATTATTGGATATATATGAGTACGGAGGCACTGCAAAATATTAAAAAAATCTCATATAGCATAAGTATACTAAAATGGCCTAAAATAAAAAGAATCAATAAAATTAAAATTCTTCATGATAAATATACTAAATATACTATTACACAACGTTGTCTTTTATTTTTTTTTTATGTAAAAACATTATATATCATGACAATTATAAAAAAAAACTTATGGTAATAATTTTGAAGTAAATGTATTCACCACCCCATTTATACAAGTACATAGAATTATAAATTCAAATAAGTACTTTAAATAACTACTAATAAAAAATGAAAATGAAACGAGTTTTAGTATGAGGCATAAGTTCTACGTTCTATCCATAGAAGAATAAATAATAATAGAAGCATAAAAGTAGAAAGTTAAAGATAATGAAAATAAACTAAATATATATACTGCTTTTTTGATTTATTACCTTAATTAGAAGGACACTATATTTGATAGTACATGAATGAAAAACCCTTATTGTTTAGATTTTCCATAATATGTTGAATTTGGTCAATCATTGAAGGAGTTAAGTAATTAGTCCAATCTCCAACATCTCCTTTTCTAAACAAAGCCTTGTTTTCAACCCAAGGATAAAACTTTCCATTTTTATTAATCTCCATCTCTTTCATACTTTTAATACTACAAATCTCAATAATTTCATCCACAACATTTTCTTTTTCTTCCTCAATTGAAAAGGGAAAACCCACAAACTCCGCTATTTTTCTCAAATGATCTTTTGGTGCTTTCTTCAATCCTTCATACTCCAAAAACAACACCTTTTTTGGGTTTTCTTGACTCTCTTTCCAAAACCCATATAAGTGATCTTCATAATGCCCAAATGGAGAGATTCCATTGCAAAACTTACGCACATAATCCTCCATAATTCTCTCGTCCATAAATTGATCACTGCTTTTATTTATATCAAACTTGAGGTAAAAATGCCATAATGAGATAAAAGTGTCAAAAGGATTTCGACAAACATAAACAATACGACAATTTGAGGATTTGATTGATTCAGGCAAGCCTGAATACGGCATATGAGTTCCAAACAGTCGAGGAGGTGGTAATTCCTTTAAATTAGGTGGGTTGGTAATTGGATGATCTTCACTGAAATTTTTGTAGACTTCAAGCTCAAAATGAAGGACCAGTTCATGAGGAGTTATGGTCTTAAAAGGTAGTTGAGAGATTTTTTCATATTTATGTCGATTTATAATAGCAAAAAGGAGAGTTTTTAACCAAGTCGTACCAGTTTTAGGTAAACTGGCTAAAATAATATCACTATTTTGAGCTTGAAAATGTTTTTGAAAGGATTTAACACCATTGGAAAGAACATTTAAGCACCAAAAGTTTTGATAAAAGTGCATGGAGAAACCAAAATAGTTTTTCTCTTCACGACCTTCATCTTCATCTTTTGATTGTTTGTGTGCTATGGTTTGTGTTAGTTCTGAGCTTGCCATATCTAACAAAGTAGATCGACTAACAAGATTATTTTTTGTGGTATTTTTAATATTTGATTTCCCTTATAAATAAAATTCTTTGGAAGTGATAAAATTGGAACGTATTTGGATTGGACAAGATTGAAAGGAACGGTACGTATTACCACACATGCATATATCAATAGATAAAGTTGACCCCATAGGACGAAGCAATAATAAATGCATATATGAAAATTTCACTACTAAACAAAAGTAGAGAAGTTATCATAAATTGTTCTATGAAACCGTCTCATTAAAAAAATATAATTTACCAAAGAGGTTAAATTATTCATTTAATATATATATTCTTTCTATGAGAATATAAGCTCCTTATTTGAGTTCATCTAATCAAGAGAGGTCTCATTCAAGATGGAGTAGATAAATTATCATATATTTTTGTGTGAGACGGTCTCATTAAAAAATGTAATTCACCAAAGAGGTTAAATTATTTATCTAATAACACCAACCAAATGAGCCGTTAGTCTTTGTTTTGCTTACCATCTCCTACCAAAAAAAATCTGGAATGAAGTATTATTTTTGTGGTATTATTGATATTGGATTTTTCTTAACAAGAAAATTCTTTTGAAGCAATCATTTTTGTAAATGTCGAACTGATCGTAGCTGATCCTAACGATCCTGCCAACGATCCTACACAATTCCGACCGATCCCATCACCGATATATCCTGACCGATTCTACCGATTCTATGCACGATCATTCCTGACTGATTCCGATCCTATGCATGATTCTAAATTTCTAATCATTGGCACCGATCTAGTTCGTAGGGTCGTACGATCCTACGATCCAGATCGCGATTTTGATAATCATGATGGTAGCCCCAAACCAACTATAGACATTAGGGTTTTTTAAGAGGGAGAAGAGAAAAAAAGAGGGGGCGGCTAGGGTTTTGTATATCTGGATAAGACATTAAAATATGATTTTAGGCTGTAATTTGCAAATAATTCTGATTCTTAATACCCAACTTGTATGTAGTATGTATTTTGTTTTACACTATAATTATTTGAGATCTTTTATATATTTATTGTGCACATGAAAAATTTACATTTGTTTAAAAATCATATGAAATTAATCCTTCCTGCGATAGAAATTAATGTTTGTCATCGCAGCAACAAAAAGAAAAGTTATCAACTATTTACTAAACCCATATTTTTCTCAGCAACACATGTGTCTTGAAGGACAAAATTCAAGCTAATTTCATATCTTAAAAAAGATTCTAAAGTATTTAAATTGGTGAGTGTTGAGTTTTTGTTTTTATGTTATAAATGGTTTTTTTTGGTTTCTTCAATCAAACAAATTAAAAAAAAACACCCACACACACTTATATATATATATATATATATATATATATATATATATTATATATATATATATATATATCTATATATATATATATATATATATATATATATATATATCTATATATATATATTATATATTATATATGTATATATATATCTATATATATATATATATATATATATATATATATATATATATATATATATATATATATATATATATATATATATATATATATTATCTATATATATATATATATATATATATATATTATATATATATATATATATATATATATATATATATATATATATATATTTTTGTCAAATGATTTGTAATATATACTGAAAACAATGAGAAAATACAAGAGGGATCTGCTCAGCATGGAAATTAACTCCAGCCCGAGCCACCAAAAACGCTAGCGCTCAACACAAAAAGGGAGCGGAAGCCCAAAAAAACCCAAAAGCACAAAACACCTAAATAGATACAAGCATGTTTTGCATTCTACCCTTTACCCTCCCAGCTACCCTAAACACTATACAATCAATGATTTCCTTCAGACTGAAGGTGTAGTTCTCAAAAATTTTCCTGTTCCGCTGCATCCAGATGCAGTAGATCATCTCTGTCCATAGCCCGACTATAAGTTTTGCTCGCTCAGATTTCTTTTCTATTAATTTTGCTCATCCATTGAATTTCCTCCTGAAGAGAGGGTTCATTAATGTTGACAGGGAGGAAATTGAAAAGAGCATGTCTTATGTCCCTGGCGTTCCTGCAGTCAAAAAGAAGATGCTGACTCGACTCTCTTGTTCCGGTGCAAAGAACACATTGGTCATCTGTTAGATCCATCCACTTTCCAATACGGTCTTTAGTAGCCAACCTGTTCTGGATTGCTAGCCATGTGATAAATTTTGCGCTCGGGCTAGCAATATTTCTGATCATGATTGCCCCCCAGGGAGCTGTTGGGGCCCCGGCAGTAAGTAACTCATAAGCTCTTCCAATGGCGAAATCATTCCCTTTGGTTATTTTATTCCAACCCCCTAACCGATCTACCAGCTCTCTGTGCTTGATGATTTTTTTAAAGATCCAGGAAGCATGAATAGACACTTTCACTTCTTGAATTGACACGTTCTTCATGTAGTAGCTATGAACCCATCTTACCCACAGGTTGTCTTTCTTTGTAGCCAGGTTCCACAGATGCTTAAGAATTGCAGCTTTGTTCCAGCTATACATGTCTCTGATATTTAGTCCCCCCTTTGAGAAAGGTAAGACCATTTGACTCCAAGCAACAGCAGCTTTCTTAGAGAGGCCCTCTTTACCCGTCCAGATGAAGGACCGACAGACATCTTCAACCATCTTAATCAACTTTTTCGGAAGGCAGAAGATTTGAGCCCAGAAGTTGATCATACCCCCAATAACACTCTTGACTAGCTGAATCCTACCTGCATAAGAGAGGAGGCGCGAGGACCAGTAACCAAGTCTCCCAACAATTTTATCTACAAGGTGTCTGCAATCTCGAGCATTGAGCTTTTTGGAATGAAGGGGGACACCCAGGTAGCGAAAGGGAAAATTACCTTCTTCCATGTTTAGGGCCTGTAAGATAAGCTCCTTACTATCGCTATTTACTCCGGAGATGTAAACATTACTCTTGCTAGGATTTGCTTCAAGCCCCGAAGCCCTTGAGAAGCAATTGAAGGAAGACATTAGGTCTCTAATAGAATGAGTGTCGGCTCTACAGAACATGAGGAGATCATCTGCGAAGAGAAGATGAGTGATACTGTTTTTCCTGCATCTTGGGTGATAATGAAAGTTTGGAGATGTTTCCAGATTGTGCATGATTCTAGAGAGGTACTCTATGGCTATAGCAAAGAGGTAAGGAGAGATTGGGTCACCCTGTCTCAGACCTTTCTTAGCTTCAAACGGCTTCATAGGAGTGCCATTCACCAGCAGAGAAAAAGAAACTGTCGTAACACAAGCTTTTATCCACTCGACGAACCTAGGGGGGAAACCCATTTCTTCCATAACGGAGAACAAGAACACCCAGCTGATCGAATCATAGGCTTTCCTAAGGTCCATCTTGATCATACATCTAGGACTGTTGTTTTTGCGAGTGTACCCTTTGATGAGCTCTGCAGCAAGCAAGATGTTGTCGGCCATTTGCCTCCCCGGGATAAAACCAGACTGGGCTTGATCAATAACATTCCCGATCACCTTTTGAAGTCTCCCTGCAAGAATTCTCGAAATGATTTTGTATATGACAGTGCAACAAGCAATCGGGCGGAAATCTCCAACTTTACTCGCGTTGGTCACTTTTGGAATTAGAGTGACTGAGGTACAATTAATCGGAGGAAACAGAGAGTTGCTGTTGAAGAAATCCTTGATAGCAATGATCATGTCTTCTTTGATGATATCCCATGTCTTCTTAAAAAAGCACGCATT
This sequence comes from Amaranthus palmeri, assembly GCA_019776075.1. Taxonomy (NCBI): domain Eukaryota; kingdom Viridiplantae; phylum Streptophyta; class Magnoliopsida; order Caryophyllales; family Amaranthaceae; genus Amaranthus; species Amaranthus palmeri. The sequence continues at coordinate 60,692 of JAAKBH010001023.1, forward strand.
AAAGCCATCTATTCCTGGGGCTTTATTATCATTTATCCCAAAAAGAGCCTCTTTGACCTCTTCCTCATTCACGTTCTGGATAAGCAGCTGGCAATTGGCATTATTAATCTGGGGCCCTTTTCTCATAGTAACTCTGTCAATCACCTCAAGGTTGGGAGTTTCAGTGCCTTGAAGGGATTGGTAGAAGTTTGTGATCTCATTCTGGATGTCTTGTGAATGCGTTAACCACCTGCCCTCTTTATCCTGGAGCTCAAAAATGCTGTTCCTAGCTCTCCTCTCTTTGATAGTAGCATGGAAATAAGCTGAATTCTCATCTCCATTTTGAATCCAGTTTATTCTTGCCTTTTGAAGGAGCGCTTTATCCTCTATTCTCCTCCATTTCCTCACTTGAGCAATAGCATCTTTTTCTTGTTGGTGAAGGTCTTCATTCATAGGGTGAAGCTGCATGTCATTTTGAATCTTGTCAAGAGCCTCCTCCCAATATTTAATTCTTTCTACAAGGCCCGCAAACTCCTTTGAGTGAAGATGTTTCAGAGCTTTTTTAACATTTTGAAGCTTGTACCAGAGTCTTTGTAACCCAGTGCCTTTAACTTTGATGGTCCATGCATCTCTGACCACCTTTGTGAAATCTCGATGCTCGCATAAATAATTAAAGAAGCGGAACGGTTTGGCTTGGTTATGCTCGAGCTTCATAAGGTTCACAATGAGAGGGGTGTGATCCGACGACTGAGAGTTTGCATAATGGACATTAGCATGGCTAAAGTAGTTCATCCACCTAATATTCCCAATAGCATGATCAATCTTCGTGAGTGTGCGATTATCCCCGTTCTCCCTATTTGACCAAGAGTACCTGTGCCCTTTTTCCCCGATGGGGAAAAGCTCTTTTGTTTCCAACCACTGCAGCATATCATAAGTTTCATAAGTGGAAACTTGAGAACCATTCTTCCTGTGTTCATCTTTGTAGATGGCATTATAATCTCCAATGAAAAGGCAAGGAGAATCATAATCCACTCTATGCAACCCCGTCCACATCTCTTTGCGATCTCTCACGTTGTGCAAACCATATACAAACACAATATAGAAGCTTTCATTTGTATTAATAGGGGTGATCTTCGTTGTTATGAATTGTTGATGAGTCTCACAAGTCTCTAGTTTACATCGATCACGCCGCCACCCCACCCATAATCTCCCTTTCTCATGATGTTCGTAGTTTGTGGTCCACTCCCAGTTAATGCCCATCTTTTTTTGGATTTTGTTTGCATTTGTTGCTTTAATTTTTGTCTCCATAATCCCCATGACACTAATATTATTACTTCCAAGAAAGTTCTTAACTTCCTTTATTTTAATAGGGCTATTCATGCCCCTCACATTCCAAGATGCCACGATCATTGTTGCGAGGGAATTGAGGGGTTCCCGTCCCCATTATGCTGTTCACAAACTGCTGTACATTCTTCTGTTGTTCCCCCTATGTCACGGTGAAGAGATGCTGTGGTGGTGAGTGGCTTTTGTTGATTGTGTTGCACCCTCCTTGCAGCTTTCCCCGGAGCAACCGGTGTCCACCCATGACTATCTTCTTCCCCCTGTTCTTTATCGTCTCCTGGCTGCTGTTGGCTTAGAGGTTGCTGCCCCGTTCCTATGTATCCCAAGGTACTGTCAGCCTGTTGCTGGTTCACTTTGGTATTCACTGTGTCATTGTGCTGGGCATATACCGTGTGTGGTCCATCTGTCAACTGCTGCCCCTTATCAATTGCTGCCCCAGAATCACAAGAAGAGCTGTTTGTGCTGCTGTCCCTAAGTGCCCCATTGCTAAGTTTCTGTTTCAACTCGTCCACACTCGTCACATCTTTAATAAGACTAACTAAAGAGGCTGGAACCCATATTTTCCCTTCTTTTTTCTGATTTTGTTCCTCCTTCCCCTTAGTTTCTTGCTGGTTCTTATCATCTTCATTTGGTTCTTTGCATTCATGCCCGAGTTTATTGCATTTTCGACAAAAATAAGGGCGCCACTCTGCAATGGCTTTTTGGTTAAATTCCCGCCCATTGCTATCACGAATTTTGATCTCCTTAACAAACTCCTTTGTGACATCAACTTCGACTAGGACTCTCGCATAGGACACTTTGAGTTGTTTAGCAGTGCATTCATCCGCTAGTATCGGAACCCCAAATAGCGCTAACAATACGACTCA
>JAAKBH010001024.1:0-62842 GCA_019776075.1 Amaranthus palmeri
CCCCTCTCCACTCGTACATGGTTGTTGTTCACTCGTACATGGTTAATTTCAATCGGTGTACGTGTGGAAAAGGGGTGGGATATAGTGATTAACATGAATTTATTGTATCGACGTCTCTCCACGCGTACATGGTTAATTTAATCGGTGTACGCGTAGAGACGGGGTTGGATATAGTGATTAACATAAATTTAATGGTTGTTTTTAAGCAAATGAGACTTGCCTCAAATTTGTTTTTCACTGTATCTCACCCTCTCCACTCGTACATGGTTAATTTCAATCGGTGTACGCGTGGAGAAGGGTGGGATATAGTGATTAACATAAATATAAAGGTTGCCCCAAATTGTTCTTTACTATATCCTACCTCTTTTCATCTTGTACATGGTTAATTTCAATCGGTGTACGTGATGATAAAGGGGAAGGATGTAGTGATTTACATAAATTTAATGGTAGTATTTTGTTGTATTAAAAAAATACTAATGAGCTTTTTTTTCACTATATCCTACGCCGCTCTACTCGTACATGATTAATTTCAATCGGTGTACGAGTAGAGAAGGGCGTTGGATATTGTGATTAACATAGCTATTTTTTCACTATATCCTACCTCTATTCAACTCGTACATGGTTAATTTCAATCGGTGTACGTGATGATATAGGGGTAGGATGTAGTGATTTATATAAATTTAATGTAGTATTTTGTTGTATAAAAAATTACTAATGAGCTGTTTTTTTCAATATATCCTATGCTTCTTGACACGTACATGATTAATTTCACTCGGTGTATCAATCGGTGTACGTGTCAAGGAGTAAAAGGTTATGTTGATTAACATAGCTATTTTTTCACGAAAAAAATTATAATGAGCTTTTTTTTCGTGCCGTTTTGTTGTAATAATTATCAGTACTTAATCGAAATATATGTTCTTCTTACTTATTGTCCTGTATGTTTACTATAAAATGTGTTAGAAACGCTTAAAATATGTTTCTCAAAATTGTAGAAAATGCGCAACGTATTATTTTACTTATATTTGCTACTCAAAAAGAATAATTTTTGATTTGCAAGGCGTTGGTTTGCCCGATAGTGGTACTTACGGCCTATTCTACTACCTCTAGTTCATCATTTGGTGGCTTCCATTTGTTTTAAGAAATGAACAATGTCAAAAAACATATAGGAACTACTAAATGGTGAATTGGAGGGAGTATAGGTTGTAAATTACACTAATGCGCGTTAGTGGTACTTACGGCCTATTCTACTACCTCTATTTCACCGTTAAGTAGCTCCAATTTGTTTTACGATATGAACAATGTCAAAAAACATATAGGAGCCACTTAATGGTGAATTAGAGGGAGTATAGGTTGTAAAGTCCACTATTGGGCAGCTAACGCCATGCAATGAAAAAAATTTTCTTAGTAGAATGATCATAAGTAAAGTTACGATGCTTATTTTCTACCCTTTTGAGAAACATACTTTTAACGTTATCAATTTTTATAGTACATACGACGAACTAAGTAAGGAAAAACACAATTTCAACTTAGTACTAATAATTTTAAAACAAAATGGCCGGAAAAAAAGCTCATTTTAATTTTTTTTTTTTAAGTTTTACCGACTATTTTGCGACTACTATAGCCAGTCGCCAACTAGTCGGTACAATGTGGTCAAATGGAATTTATTACCTGAGTATCCGTGTCAAAAAGGGTCAAAAAGCACTTATTACTTGAATATCCGTGTTGTTAGCGACTAGCCTGCGACTATCTATTAGTCGCCAGGTAGTCGGTAATTTCAAAAGTTTTTGTCTTTTCCAACGTCTTTTCAAACATTAACTGAGGCAATAAATTAGGGCGGTGAAACGGGTAAACTTTTACTCCGACTACCGTTGTAGTCGGTGATTGGTCGGTAACTTAATCGCCATACGTTCAGAAATACCTATAAATAACCTTCATCGATAGTTTCTTCAAAAAAAAAAACCTTCTTCGATAGTTACTATTCTATTTCATATCAAATCAATTCTCTCTTTATTTCATTCTATCAAAATTATTTAGGTATGATATTAGTATTTTACGGTTTTAATATCTCGTTGCTATGTTTCTCACTTTGCCCTTCTCTTCCTCACATTCGTACTCGAGTTTTTTCAATACAGTACGGATGTGGAAAGCGACGGGCAAGGTGATTAATATAGATTTTACGGTTTCAATTGTATAGGACAAAAATTTTAATGAGCTTTTTTTCCGTGTCATTTTGTTGTTATAATTATCAGTACTTAATCGAAATATATGTTTTTCTTACTTATTATCGTGTATGTTTACTATAAAAATGTGTTATATACGCTTAAAATATGTTTCTCAAAATTGTAGATAATGAGCAGCTTCTGAGGTTCCATATTTTGATTTACAGTCGTTACTTTTCATCTCATATTTTGAAGACCTACATGGTCTTGGACCAGTAACTTCTATTTTCTCACTTTTTTTCATAGCTGGTAGTGTTTGCTTTCAAAAATTTTTAATTTTATGGTCATTTCTAGAAGCTAACAAAGCAGTAACTGACGGTTCTAGACCATAACATTAACAATCTTTCAAGGCAAACACTACCAGCTATGAAGAAAAGTGAGGAAATAGAAGTTATTGGTCCAATATCACGTAGGTCTTCAAAATATGAGATGAAAAGTAACGACTGTAAATCAAACCCCAGAAGCTACTCATTTTCTACAATTTTGAGAAACATACTTTTAACGTTATCAATTTTTATAGTACATACGACGAACTAAGTAAGGAAAAACGCAATTTCAATTTAGTACTAATAATTGTAAATCAAAATGGCAGGAAAAAAAGCTCATTTAAATTTATTTTTTTTAAAATTTGTACCGACCACCTGGCGACTAATATGTTGGTCACTAACTGGTCGGTATTTTGAAATTAGGAATTTGCACGTTTTTAATTTTTTTTTTTGTTTTAAATATAATTTACCAACGAAGTATTTTGTTGTTTTGCAGAACAATGGACTTACGAGCCGAAAGAAGTTGGATGTACGAACGAAGTTCTAAAGGAGTTTATAATATGAGATATTTAGAAGGGGTCGAAGAATTTATGCAATTTGCAAAGAAAAAAAATCCAAATGAAGTTAGATGTCCGTGTAAAAAGTGCGGTAATCGTAGAGTGTGGGTTCCGGATGTCGTAAGAGACCATCTGTTAAAAAAGGGGTTTGTTGAAAATTACTACGATTGGTACCTGCACAAATGTCACGACGGAGCACCTATTTGTACTGATTGGGCTCCGGTTGAGCCACAGCTGAACACGGTTCAAAATCCGTATGCACAAATGGTATACGATGCAGCAGCGAGTGCTTTTCCGGATACACATCATCATTTTCTACCGCATCGTGATGATGTCGTCGATAATGTACCATACTCGCCCGTTCAAGATGATGAAGAGCCGAATCCTCAAGCCAGACAGTTCTTTGAAATGTTAAGGGCCGCCAACTTACCTCTGTACCCTGGCTGTGAAACGCATACTCAAATGTCGGTCATAGGAAGGATGTCTAGCCTGAAGACAGACTTTCGTATGCCAGAAAGACTTTATGATGAGTTATGTCAATTTATTATTGAGTTGTTGTCGAAAGATAATCGGATGACAACAAGTTTTTATGATACGAAGAAACAAATTTCGGCTCTTGGATTGCCGATAGAGAAGATTGATTGTTGCGTCAATGGGTGTATGATTTATTGGGGCCCAACAGCGAGTATGACACAGTGTGATGAGTGTGGGGTTTCAAGATGGGTATCTGATAACACTCCTAGAAAGCAGTTTCACTACTTTCCCATCGGTCCCAGGCTACAACGGTTGTATGCGTCTGCGACCACTGCCAGCCACATGAGGTGGCATGCGGAGCATCGTACAGAGGATGGAGAGATGTGTCACCCCTCGGACAGTGAGGCCTGGTTGAATTTCAACGCGACACATCCGGATTTTGCACGGGAGACAAGAAATGTGAGAATGGGGTTGTGTACAGATGGTTTCAACCCATTTGGCAGCTCGGGTCAACAATATTCATGCTGGCCCGTAATACTAACTCCATACAATCTTCCGCCCTTCATGTGTATGAAAAAGCAGTACATGTTCTTAACGGTGATCGTCCCTGGCCCTAACAATCCAAAACATAAGATTGATTTGTACCTCCAGCCATTGATAAATGAGTTACAGCTGTTGTGGGAAGATGGGATCCAGACGTACGACGTATCCAAGAGGCAGAACTTTATACTTCGTGCAGCTTTGATGTGGACAATCAACGACTTCCCAGCTTATTCGATGATGTCGGGGTGGAGTACATCTGGCTTGCACGCTTGTCCGTACTGCATGGATGACTCCAAAGCCTTTTATTTAAGACACAGTAGAAAAGTCAGTTGGTTTGACTCACATAGGAGATTTTTAGATAGTACACACCGATTTCGTAGAAACCGGGTGCTTTTTAGCCGTGGAGTTGTTGAGAAGGCTGTAATGCCCGAAATACGTACGGGAAATGAGCTTTTGGAGGAGTTGGATCGTTTTGGGTTTTTAAGGGTGTTTGAAGACGATGCAGCAGAGTTCAACGCGGATTTAAGTAGACATTGTGTTGGATGGAAGAAGAGAAGTATCTTTTGGGATTTGCCGTACTGGAGCACAAATATGATCCGTCACAACCTTGATGTGATGCACATTGAGAAGAACTTCTTTGATAACATTTTCAACACAATAATGTGTGTGCCTGGAAAAACTAAGGATCATCTCAAGGCACGTCAAGATTTAGCCGAGCTCGGGATCCGATCGGAATTGCATCCAGTTGGTTCTACCATCCCCAAGGCATCATACACACTAAACAGAGAGCAAATGGCTGTCCTTCTAGAGTGGCTTAAAACTCTGAGATTTCCTGATGGGTATGTCTCTAATTTAGCCAGGAACATCGACATGGCTAAACATCAAGTATTCGGGATGAAGAGTCATGATTGTCATGTGTTCATGCAACGACTGATTCCTATTGCATTTCGAGAGTTGCTGCCAGAAAAAGTATGGGAAGCTCTTACTGAAATTAGTCTGTATTTTAGAAGTCTTACTTCTCCGAGAATTTCTGCCGCAGATATGTGGAGGTTGGACGAGGAAATTGCAGTTGTGCTCTGTAAGTTAGAGACTATATTTCCTCCAACATTCTTTGACGTCATGGAACATCTGCCTGTTCATCTAGCTTACGAGGCGAGGATTGCTGGCCCGGTACAATATAGGTGGATGTATCCCTTTGAGAGGTAATTACTAATTACACGTCTAAAATATTAGTACTATTTACTTTTCTGATAACTTTTTACATGTCTTAATAATTACTCTTTGGTTTAAATTACAGGTATCTTCGACATTTAAAACTTAATGTCAAAAACAAAGCACATGTTGAAGCCTCGATCTGCAACGCATATCTTAATGAAGAAGCATCATACTTTGTATCGCATTACTTTGGGCCAGATGTTCGATGCAGAGTTAGAGATCTACCTAGAAACGATGATGGATTCTTTACCAACGTCAGACCGGGTGTTTTGTCCATATTTACACACCCAATCAAACTTCATGGTCGGGGTAAGGCTCTTATGATGGATGAAGCAGATCTCAAAATTGCTCAGACTTATATTCTGCGAAACTGTCCAGAGGTGAATCAATTTTATGATCAGTTCGTACACTTAATCACAAAGTGCGAACCTAATCTAAACGCAGAGCAAGTTGACCATGTGGTCCAAGACCAGTTTGCCGCATGGTTTAAACAGATTGTGAGTACACGTTAACCATCGTTACTTGTTGTGTAAATAATATTACGTATTTACATTGAATTATTGTTTTTATATGCAGTCCAGGGACGGGTTTCTTGACGGTGTGGATAATGTCGATATTCTTAAGGACCTCGCCGAGGGACCTTTGCACAAGGCACGTCGCTATGATGTTTGTTACGTGAATGGTTATAGATTTCACACTATGTCTCATTCCTCAAAAAAGAAATCTTCTGAGAACAGCGGGGTGTGCGTGAAATCCGATGATAACAGTCCGGATGAAACCGACTTTTACGGAAAGTTAGAGGATATTATTGACCTCGAGTTTCGAGCACTTCCAATGAAACGGGTCACTCTATTCAAATGTCATTGGTTTGATCAGACTACCACCGGATACGGCCATGGTACGAGAATCCATCCGCGTTATAAGCTGGTTGACGTTCATATTGGTCGATCCTATAGAAAATACGATCCTTTTGTGCTAGCCTCTCAAGCTTCCCAAGTTTATTACTTATCTTATCCCAGTTTAAGGCAAAACATGAAAGATTGGCGAGCCGTTTGCAAAGTCAGATCATTGCAATTCGAGGAGACTGCTTTTCAACTGGAAGAGAAATCACCGGATTTTGTGGTAAATGAAGATGTTTCCGACGCACAAGTCGAGCCGTTGCGTGATCCCGCTGGAGAACTTTTAGTCTTAGACGAAACGGTTCATGATGACGAGGAAAATGAAGACAACGACGAAGACCTTGTATTATCTGACGACGAGGATGTCGATGACGATTATGTAACCCAATAATATGTTATTAATAATTATATGTTTATTTAAAGTTCTTTTTTTACATTGGGTCGTAAATTTTGTATATTTTAATATCGTATTTAAAATTTTATTATTATTAATTATAAAATAATAATAATAACAATAATAATAATAATAATATAATAATAATAATAATAATAATAATAATAATATAATAATAAATATATTAATAATAATAATAATAATAATAATAATATTACTAATATTAATACGAATAATAATAATAATAATAATAATAATAATAATAATAATAATAATAATAATAATAATAATAATAATAATAATAACGAAAACAATTAAAAAAGAGGCGCCAAATTCAAATCTCCGACTAAACTACCGACTACCTCTTAGTCGCCAAGTAGTCACTATTTTGAATCACGTAGCTTCCTAGAGAAGCTACTCTGATTGACAGGTGCATTGGAAAGGTAAAAAATTTTTCAGTATACCGACTAGCCAGCGACTATACTTGAGTCGCAGGTTAGTCGGTATACTGAAAAGTTTTTTAACTTTTACACGTTTTCTGAAAAGTTACTGCAGGTAATTATTGAGGTGGTTGACATTCTTACCGACTATCCGCCGACTAAATAATAGTCGCCAATTAGTCGGTGAGTTCAACAGTTTTTTTGGTCTTTTCCAACGTCTTTTCAAATATTAACTGAGGCAATAAATAAGGGAGGTTAAACGGTTAAATTTTCACCGACTAGCCACCGACTATTTCTGAGTCGTCAATTGGTCGGTGATATTTACGGTTTTAATCCAAACGTTTTAAATTTACCCTAATACTCACCGACTAACTATCGACAGAGGCTGAGTCGCAGGTTAGTCGGTAGCCGTTTTATATAAAAACCCTAACATAACGTCATTTTCATTTTCATTCTCAATCATCATTCCTCCTTCTCGTTTTTCTCTCTTTCTCTCTTCCAAACCGTCATTCTCATTCCTTCATTCTTCAATCTCATTCTTTCTCTCTTTCTTTTTCCAAAAAATTTTGGGTTGTATTCATCAATCGACTGAGGTTGATTCCGATCGTTTTCAACTCCAAGGATTAAAGGTTAGTCTTTTTTTAAGTTTTTTTTTCCATGAACATGATTTTACATTTTTTTTGTATAATTTTACATGATTTTTTCATGAACATGATTTGCACATGATTTTTACCCGTTTTTTTTACATGTTTATTTCAATTTTTTATTGAGTTTTTTACATGTTTATTTCGGATGATTTATGTTGTTTTTAGGGTTTTTTTCGTTTTTTTTATGATCTTGTTTTATGTGTTTAGATGTTTATAATCTTGATTTTTAAGAATGTTTACATGTTTATGATCTTGTTTACATGTTTGTGTTTTAGGGTTTAAATGTTTCTTTTTTCATTTTTTCGAATTTTTTCAATAGCTTAATATTTTTAGGGTTTACATGAAAAATACTAGTTCATATGTTTTTAGGGTTTGCATGGTTTTTTTTTTTTTTGGTTCATTTTTTTTTTTTCGAAACATGTTTCGTTTTTTTTTTTCGTTTTTTTTTTGTATCATTTTTTTTTTCCGAAAAATATATGTTTTTAGGTTTATATGTTATGTTTTTTTTTATCATATGTTTATGTTTTTTAGGGTTTACATGAAATATACTTGTTCATATGTTTTTAGGGTTTACATGTTTTTTTTTTTTTTGGTTCATTTTTTTTATTTTCGAAAATTACCTGTTTATTTTTTTATGGTTCGTCTTTTTCAATATTATTTTAGGTTTATATGTTAGGATTTACATGAAATATACTTGTTCATATTTTTTTTTTTTTTTTTGGTTTTTTTTTTCGAAAAATACATGTTTATTTCGTTTTTTACATGTTTATTTCGTTTTTTACATGTTTATTTTCGAAATTTTACATGTTTATTTTGTTTTTTAATTTTGTTGGTTCATTTTTTTAAATTTTCTGAGTTTATTTTGATATTATTTTGATATTATTTTCTGTTTAAATAATTTGTTAAATTTAGATGCCTAGAATGCGAAATCATTTAAACCAACGTATAGACCCTCGAACCGGTCAGCCATATGACCCTGATTCGCGACCGGTTCGACAGCTTGCCCGTTCTGACCCGGGCACCCAAGCGGTTCCGCTCTCTGCGGATTTAGAGGAGCATTTTCTCCGGTCAGACTTTAGGAGGGCAGTTGGGTCTGTCGATCCCTCTCCGGTGTCATCACGTGCTTCGCCACGTAACGCACCCACACCGGAGAATGACACAGCCCAGGGCCCGCCACGCGAGGACCCTCCACCTCCACCCCTACACCGACCACCTCCACTTCCATGGCTGCCCAACGAGGGCACGTTTGCCAACGTGGATGGCAACCAAGTATCAACGTCCATTCGTAGGACGTTTGAGGCCTACCAAGATCCTGCAGGGTATGCTTGGAAGTACCTATCTAAGCATACGATCGAGTTCTATTGGGATCAGTTTCAAGTAAGTATATTTACTACATTATTTCATTATTTGATTAACTTTTAACTGACTTGTTTGTTGTACTAATACTGATTGTTTTTGTCGTTTCAGAGACAATGGTCTTGGGATCCCTCCATCACCGACACGGTGCGCAAGGAATGGTTGAAGAGAGCCAAGGTCCGGTACAAGGACATGGTTCACTCAATGAGAAAAAGTCTCGAAGAAAATAATGAGTATAAACCTGAATGGGTGTCGGCAGATGCTTGGCGAGAGTGGACACGGGCCTGGGCAGCTCCTGAATTCCAAGCTCAGCGGGAGCGAGGGAAAATAAACCGTCGCCGGGGCGATCCAACGGGTGTCGCAGAAGTCACCCATACCGGCGGCTCCGTGTCGGCCCGCAGGACACGGCGGATATTGGTATATACTTAACTTTTTATTAATTTAAATTTTTAAAAATTTTGTTTTTTTGTTTATTTATACATTATTTTTATTAAACCATTCACTTTGTGTTTACAGGAAAAAAAGCAGAAACGCGCGCCCACCTCTTATGAGTTGTTTCTACACACTCATAGGGTGAAAACAAAAGATGGGTTGCAGTGGATCAACGAGAAGTCCAAGGCCGTGAACGTAAGTGCAATTAATGATGTTCTTTTTTTAAGTAATCATGAATCATAGTAGTTAGTTTTTTTATGTCCAAGGCCGAAATTTTTATATAGTTTTATGCTTTGTTCAGGACGAGTATTTACGCCTCCATGCCGAGCTGCCTGTAGATGCTCCTGAGGAGAAGGAAAATGACGCCTACTTTGAGGCCGTCAAAATTGTCGAAGCGCAGGATTCGACAAAGAAGTCCTCCAAGGCTGTGTTTGGTCTTGGTGAAGCCGCAGAGACTTATTACTCTGATAGTGCGGCGTCACAGAGTCAAACTCAGGAAACTCCTCCCCCCCTCCAGCTAGTGAACGAGAGGTTGGATGAGCTACAGCAGTCCTTGAACACTGTAACTCAAAACATGACCTCCAACATTTCGAGGGAGGAGTTTGAGCGTCTAGTGGCGGAGCATCAGCGTTTGAGCGCTGAGTTAAATCACTTTCTCGGCTTTATGCGCGGAATATTTATTGAAAGAGGTTTTCCTCCACCTCCACCACCCAACTGATCCTACTTATTTGATGATGATGATGTTGATTAAACATTTTTTTTTGTGTTTTTTTTATGATTAAACATTTATTTTTATGTTTTTTTTATGTTTGTATGATTAAACATTTATTTATTTGAACATTTTCTTTATTAATTTTATTTATGCGTTTTTTATTATATGCGTTTTTTATTATATTCGTTTTTTATTACGTTTTTTATTATATTCGTGCGACAATTTATTTTAGTAATAAAATAATAAAACTGGTCAAATGTGGTTTACAATTGACCACATTTGACCTGTTTTATTATTTTAATATTTTAAATCTAGCGACTAGATTCCGACTACAGCATTAGTAGGAAAACAGTCGGTAAAATGAACCGCCAAAATTTGGTACGCTTTTCAGTCAACATAAGTTTGACCTTACCGACTACCCTCCTACCACATAAGTAGTCTCAGGTTAGTCGGTAAAAATAACCGCCAAATTTTGGTACGCTTTTTCAGTCAACATTAGTTTGACTTTACCGACTATCCTCCTACCAAATAAGTAGTCTCAGGTTAGTCGGTAAAAATATGGTCAACATTTGAAGTTTGACTTTACCGACTAATCCCCTACTAAAACTGAGTCGACAGATAGTCGGTACAATTTTAAAAACATCTTTCAAAAAAAAAATAAAAAAAAACAAAATCTTTTTTATTTTTACAGCGACTACTTAGCAACTAAAATTTAGTCGGTAGCAGCGACTATGTTCCGACACACTTACTTAGTCGGAGGTCCGACTAGTCACCTATTAAATGATATTTGGTAGGTACGCCGACTAACTTAACGACTCAATTATTTTACCGACCATTATATACCGACTAAATGGATTTTGTCGGAGGTTAGTCGGTATTTACAAATACCGACTAATTTACGACTATATCTCATAGTCGCTAGTTTGCAAATTTTTTGTAGTGTAGTAACAATTACATATGCCATTAAAGATCAAATAAAGTGTCGCTAAATTACTTTATGGTGAAACATTAAATAAAAACTAATAATGATTACATTAAAAATATGAATTAGTTACATTTTTTTAATGCCACTAAATCTAATGTCGCAAAAAGTTAAATTTGTTGTTATGATTTATGATTGTTATATGCAAGTGTAGTCTACTACATTTATGTAACTATAAATAATTTTTAATGCAAATCATCCAAGTAAAACGTCATCTTTAATAATGCCCAAAATTGAATAAAATAAGCATGATGCATGAGGTTAATGAAAGAAGTAGGCATACTCTTAAATATGGTTAATGATGCATGAGTTTAATCAAAAAAATTTGGTAAACCATGGTTAAATATTAAAGTTCCTACTACTGATAAAGACTTACTTCCTTCCATTAGATAATATGTCCTCTTCTAACCTTAACCGCATTTTCTTATAACTTATATAGGAGTAGTTTTCATTAAGACTACTTTTCCTCAAACCCTAAACTTGTTATAAAAGTAATGCTACACATAAGTATTGGACTCCCAAAACTAAATAATTCACTTGATCTTTTTACAAATGGGCAATTTTGGATTGCTAAAAAAAAAAAAAAGCAATTGTAACTACTTAAATTGGATCTTATTTGTTGTCTCAGTTAGAGAATAAGTACGATTTTTTAAAAAATGTCATATATTTGATTCTTATTCAGCCTTTTTTCTTCTCTCAACATAATCTATAAGGCAAATTACACACAATCGAAAATACATCTATCATCATCATCATCATCATACCCAGTGTTCCCGCACATAGATAAAAATAATCGAAAATACATCTATAACATATGTAATTTATATCATAGTATTAGTAATTAGTAAATACTTATTTATCTCAATAAAATTACAACATTTTCTTAAAATTACGATCAGACGTGTTCTATTCATGTTCATGAGTATATAGATTAAGTTGTCTAATTAATACAAGTTATAATAATATAATATAGTGTTTGTCGCTCAAAATATAATATAGTGTTTGAAAACAAATATTTTATTTCAAATTATTAATTTCAATTATGAAATCACATATGAAGAATTTGAGAATGATAATGTTTGAGTAGTTATCTCAAATTCTAAACTTTAACTACTTTAAAAATAATGGTAGAATTTGATCCAATTCTAAATAATAAATTTGAGTCAATTTCGAATTTTTCAAATAAAACTATCATTTCCAAACATTGCGTAAGCTTTTTGTTTAGATTGTGTGTGAGGGGATGGATTTCTCAAAATAGTAGTTGATTTGTAAGAAGTATATTAATTTATAGATGGAGGGTATTTCTGTTTTTGGTTATACACAATAATTAAAATAGTTTTGCGGTGGGCTTATTTAATCAAAGACACAGACACCTCATCTTCAAGTTCAGTAAGACATCACAGCTTCTAATGGGCCCACTTTTGATATTCTTTGAGCGGCGGCTTAATTGCTTTTTTAATGGCTTGGCTCGGCTTGGCTTGGCTTGAAGCTTAGCTGCATTCACCTTTTGGCAATGGAAAAACTGAAAGTTAAAGCTAAAAGACAACAAGAGTTTAGCAATAAGTTCATCAAGCAAAGAACCTCCCTATTACTCTTTTACAAACTAAATTATCAACGACCAATTCATACCAATGCTTAAAGCATAGTTCTTTTGTGTTAAACTTGAAACGTGACCAAATAATTAATAAAAAACTAATAATATGATATAACGATAAAGATAATTATCATTATACTTATCACTTATGTATAATTTCGCTTATTTTTTGTCGATAATGATAATAGTTCTCATTATTCAGTCTTAAACAAGACAATTAAGTAAAAAAAACGAAAAACAAAATCGTTACTTCAAACAAATAATAACCTATTTTCACTCCGAAAAACATATTTTTGGGTATGAAACAAAATAAAAGAGTAACAAAAACATATTCATTAAACTTGTCATAGTATTAGAAGTTAACTTACATTTAATTCACATTTACATTGTGGTTTCTACTTTTTAAATATGATAACTAAGAGACCCTAAATTATTAGGTTTTTGTTCATAATTTTCTATAACTAACTAATACCATTTTACATAAATTTTGTGAAGAAAAATAACAAAAGTAAGACAAACGTGTTCATAAACCTTGTCAGATAGTTTTAAAAATTAAATTATGTAAAACTTTCATTACCATTTTCTTTAGTATTCGTTTGTTTTTTACTTTTGTTATTCTTAATTACTTTTTGATACATATCCAATTCAAAGTTAAATAACTTCATTGTGGGTTTTTAAGAATTATAAAAAACCGATATTTGAAAATATATATTGAGACAAATATATCAATATCTTACATAAACTCTCCCAAGTCTCATTAAGATTGTAATATTTTTGCTTTAAAGCTCTCACATCGAGCTCTGAAATGTTGCAACATTAATGGATTAAAGGAATATGTTTTTCCATAGATATTGGTGAGAATACATAGTCATAATTTGATTCTTAAATTCTAATAATCTATCTAAGAATAGCAGAGAGAATACTAGCAAATTGTACCAAATCTAATGAACACTAAAGCAATGTAAAAATGTGACGTAAGATTCGAATGAAGAAAGACATTTGCTTAGTCCATTGGACCCGAGCTTTTGAAGAGGTTGAAAATGTCACTTCTTGATAATCCGAGTTGAACCAGTCATCTTTTAACTAATTTAACTATTTAGGTTTATTTTTCAATTAGATAACAAATATAGAATATTTACACAATCAATACGAACTCTCCCCAAAAGCTAAATTAACAAACATTTTTTTAGTATAAATCATAAAACTAGTTAGAATATGAAATTTAAGGTCCCAACCTTTAACTTTACCACAAAGTAAAGATAGATCTTACTCCTATTGACTTTAAGAAATAGCAAGCATTACATTGCCTCCAACTGTCTAGTCAAACCAACTTCAACTCGGAAGACTCACTTACAAGCCACTCACTCATTTAACTCGACTTAACTCAGCTCAGCTGTAATTATAACATTTGGGTCCCACTTCCAGCCTGTCAGAACCTTCTTCTCAAACTTCCCTTATTCACCCCTACCTTTCACCTTACAACTATCACAACCCAATCATCTTTGTCCACGTCACCATCTCATTTCCATTTTCATTTTCCTTTTTCTTTTTTTCATTAATACAACCACAAAACCAAACTGAGCCGACACTCCTTCTACCAAACCATAGTTAAAAACTCTGTTTCTCTCTCTTATTTCTCCGCGTTTTCTTCTTCTTCTTCATCAACCTCCTCCATTAATCATTCTTCACAACCTTCACATTTTCCCCATTTTCTCTCTCCTACACCCTCCATTGAAAGATCTAAATCTTTTTCTGCCATGGGTGGAATTCACATCTATGGCTGTCTCATACTATTCACTATCTTATCATTATCCACCATTAACGATGCTTTACCTGCTCGTCCTGCTAAAATACCACCCACAACAACAATGTCAGCTTCTTCTTCTACGAGTCAAGTCAATTCTAACTCGGTTCTTGTTGCATTACTTGACTCACATTATACTGAGTTAGCTGAACTCGTTGAGAAAGCTCTTCTTCTGCAAAAGCTTGAAGATGTTGTTGGGCACAAGAATATAACTGTATTCGCTCCGAAGAATGAAGCTTTGGAGCGTGATTTAGACCCGGAATTTAAACGGTTTTTACTTGAACCCGGGAATCTTCACTCTCTTCAAACTTTACTTCTATTCCATTTTATTCCTGTCAGAGTTAACTCAGACGAGTGGCCGAGTCATAACTCGGAAGGTATCCACCACGTTACATTGTCCAATGATAAACTCCATTTATACCAACATAAAAAATCCGGGGAGAAAACCGTGGATCTTGCTAAAATTATCCGACCCAATGATGTGGTCCGACCCGATGGTGTGATCCATGGGATTGAGAGACTGTTGGTCCCACAATCTGTCTTGGAAGACTTCAACCGCCGTCGTAACCTCCGTTCCATCTCCGCCGTCTTACCAGAAGGAGCTCCGGTGGTTGACCCGAGGACGAATAAATTAATAAAGAAAAGTAAAAAAACGGGTCCACCACCACCACCGGGAGCTCCACCAGCACTACCCATTTACGCAGCAATGGCACCAGGTCCATCACTGGCACCGGCTCCAGCTCCGGGTCCAGGTGGGCCCCACCACCATTTCGATGGGGAAGCCCAAGTAAAAGATTTCATCACAACCCTACTACATTATGGTGGTTACAATGAATTAGCAGATATTTTAGTAAATCTTACATCATTAGCAACTGAAATGGGAAGATTAGTTTCAGAAGGGTATGTAATTACAGTATTAGCTCCAAATGATGAAGCAATGGCGAAATTAACAACGGATCAATTATCCGAACCCGGAGCTCCGGAACAGATTATGTATTACCATATGATACCTGAATACCAAACTGAAGAAAGTATGTATAATGCTGTAAGAAGATTTGGGAAGATAAAGTATGATACTTTGAGATTACCACATAAAATTACAGCTGAAGAAGCTGATGGGTCGGTTAAATTCGGGCAAGGGGATGGATCCGCTTATTTATTTGACCCGGATATTTATACGGATGGTAGGATCTCTGTTCAAGGGGTTGATGGAGTTTTGTTTCCTCTGGAAGAAAAAGATGATAAAATTACTAGGATTGATAAATCTACTCCTGTCACTCCTAAGGCTAGAAGAGGTAATTTTCTTTTATTTTTTGATCAATTTCACTTAATTTAATTTCTTTTTTTTGTTTGTTTAGGGTTACCTAGTAGTAGGCCGAGAGAAGGGAGGGACTAGTGAAAATCCAATTAGGTTAGTCGTGGGGAATGTGGTACATGCTCCAATCGAACCGATACATGGTTGATATTTGATTTTTCTTTATAAGTTGATTTTTTGTGCAATTTAAGATGGGTTTTGATGATCAAAAGTGGATTTTTTTTTTCTTTTTTGCAATTTAAGATGGATTTTTGGTGATTTAAAGTGGGTTTTTATTGCAATTTAAGTGGGTTTTTGGTGATTAATTATGGGCATTTTTTGAAAATGCAATTTTATGGTTAATAATTGAAATTTTTGAGCAAGATTGGTATTAGATTATATATACATTTCTCTAATTGGATAGTTTTAATTGTGTTTTAGGAATTTCTTGAAATTGAAATATTCTTGTGTGGTGTCATGTCAATTATTGTTGGGTGATTACTGATTGATATCAATGTAAGGGAGTATATAATTAAGATTACTGTTTGTTTTAGCTGGATTTCAAATGAAACTGTAGAATTATACTGACCTTTCATCAAAAGTTTATAACTTTTCAATTCTTACTGGGATTTAATCTTTAATTTTTATGAATGTGTCATTTTTTGAAAAATGTTTCTATTTTTAGTATGTGTTATTGTGTCTAATTGATTGTGTAAGCATCTGTAGTTAAGTAATATGAAATCCATTAATTGATCCAAGTGTGAAAAGGAAAATTAGGGGTAAGGTGAGATTTTGAATTGGAAAGTTCCCATTTTTGGGGTTATGAACATGAGATAATGGGTAGGAAGAAAAAGTGATTGTGATTGAAGATTGGTGATCTTTTGGGATTTGATTGCTAATCTTCTATGTTTTGATAATTATACTGTGTTCAAGGGATCGGTATAGTTTGTAACACTGTAATCAAAAAGATCGCTTGCTGGTCTTGCTGTTGTCATGCTGGTTTCGAGTTCTTCTAGCTTCTTTATGTTGTCTTTTGATCGTTGTGTTTCTCGGGTACGATGTTGCAAACGTTTGATATGGTAAATCTAGTAGAGAAAGCGGGTAATCTGAATTACATGTTTACACTTCCATTTTGTATGTATATCACTCGATTTGGACGGAGAAGGCTGTAAATAAGCTATCAAGAACTAACACAATTGCGAGTCAGCTTGTTGATAGAGACCCGATCATAGCATTAAGCCTCAAAGCTTATTGGCGTATTAGGATTGATAGGGAGTGTTTATTTTTTCTTTTTGATTCTAGGGTAACGAGAATTCACTGCAAGCAAGGAGGAGTGGGGAGGGTAACTATTTAACTAATGTAGGTGGTGAGAATTGAAAGAGTAGAATAAATATCTTCAACCACCAGGCCAATCTAAGATTATCGATTGTTTAGAAAGGATTTTAGTTGTATTACAAATAGGTTATGCCAAAATCCCCTTTCCTTTAGCAAAACAAGTGCTCTTACGTTTCGAAACGAAATGTCCCACCGAAAGTTTGGAGTGTGTATTGTCCGCCATCTCCAACGCAAATCGGATACTTATGATCAAAATAGAAATTTGTTGAGCCTCTTCTGGTTTTATCATCTATAGACTTTTACCAATAAGATTGATATTTACCTAAATTTACTTGTCCAATTTTTGTAAATATGTGAACAAGACTTCATTTTCTTAACTTTTTAGTGAAGCTGGTGAGCTTTTGGGTATTGGGTAGGCCTTAGGTATTAAGTTTTAGTTTAAAAACAACTGTTTGAGTAACCTGAGTTGTAGGCATGCTGGTAGTTGATATTAATAACATGGAAAAGTCAATCATGTTATTAATCTTAATATATACTTGTAATAAAGGATGTGGGGTGAAGTTTTTTAATTTTTTTCAAAATGAATTTTATAAATATATTTTGGTAATTTTTTGATTTAGTTAAATGATCACCTAGAATTAGAATGGAAGGCAAAAAATGGATCTTACATGTTCAAGTGACTCAAGTCGAGGATACGGCGACTCAAAGAGTATTCATATTTGCATGTGTACTGAATCAACTAAATTTTTGATCAAATGAATTGGAACGTAGCCTAGATAGGCTAGGCTTAGATCTTCCTACATCTAATTAGATTTAGTATGAAATTAAGAGAGAAAGTGGTTGCATGACAATTGTGGGTGCCCTTGAAATATTTCTTTAGAAAATGATGAAACTTTAGTGGGAAAGCATACAAGTCTTGATAGAGACTCATTCCATAGATTAAGCCTCATCTTTTATCCCTTTACTAAGAGTAATTATTATTGAGATTACTTAGTTCCTTAATGGTGTCAATAAGAGATTTAATCAAGTTTTACTTTAATTATTCATACAATTTTCAACTCGGTAGTGAAATGTACAATGGTTTGGTTAAAAAGAAGTCGATTTCATCTTTTTTTTTAAACCTATTTCTTGTTGGAAATACTTTACATGTGAGGAAGATCTTACATTACTAAAATAGTTGGCGTGTATGTTCTGTTTAGTGGATAATATTCCTAACACTATATTTTTAGGAAAGAGTGAGCCTGATCAAGTGTGTTTGCAAGTCAAAGTTTGTTATCTGTGGTTTGTGGGCCCGAACCATTTGTGGGCGTACTCACACAAGTGGGCCCATGGGTTGACTATGTGACGAATTGTCATAGCCTAACATCTATCTTTTCGTTGAATAAGACTAGCAAAGGCATGAAAGGGCCCACCATGTTCTTTGGTGTCACAATATAGATCTCTGCAACTTAATACGTGCACTCAGGAGTGGCTAAATATGGTAGCTCCTGCTGGCTGTATCGCGTTTGATGCCAGCATATCTCGGCCCGACACACCATTTTTATTGGGTTACTCTTGGGTGCATTGTATCCTAAAGAGAATGAGAGTGTGATGTGGTGGTCAATTAGCTAAGCTTTGTTAGCTAAACATGTGAATAGTCCATTAATACTACTCCAGGAAACAGCTAATTTTCTCCAGCTGTTTTCTTGTCTTTTTATATGAAAACTCCTTTTTAAGTTCCTTTTAGACCATAATACAAGCATTTGGCTCCACCTAATTTGTACCCATCTGTTAGTTAATTTTAGCAAAATGAACTGTCATTTTTGGGGAGTTGAATACCCACAGTATCTATTATGACTAACCCGGTAATAGGAGTGATGCGGTTGTGCGTTAAAATCATGAAATACCCTCAATATCTTTAGGAATCGGATTCTAGATTACTACTACGGTTTGTCACAATGCTATTTAGAAGCTACACGATCAATAAATTATGCTTTCCCGAGATATTTTGCAACTAAATTCATTTACAGAATAGATTCTCCATGTTCTTTTTTACGCCTTAATCAGGTAAAGGGGTATGTGGGATATTAGAATCTAATGCTGTGTACTAGAAGTATTGATCGAGTTTTCATTCCGTCACTTGTTGTGGTTTGTTTTTTCGTTGTATCTGATCATTTTTACGTGGCCGATGAACAGGGAAATTGCTGGAAACAACATGTTGGATGCTAGGCTCCATGGTACAACGTTTCGATGCTTGCCAATGAGGGACACGCAGTCTCCGGGCTGACAGTTAGGCATCACAAGAAACCACAAGGTTTCACTTCAAAACCTTGTCTCTTTCTTTTCATGATACATAAACTCTCACATTACATGTTTTTTGTTCTTTTCCTTCTCAATTATTCAATTGATTTGATCATTATTCTTAGTAGTTCATTATTAGCCTTCTTTTTAGGTGATACTTTGCCTTAAAAACAGTACAAACTTTCTAAGAAAGTTTTTGTTAATGGAGTTTAAAAGATCAGATGTGTGCATTTTGCTTTGATCAGAAGGCAACATTTAGGCTTCCTTTTCGAAATCTCGCTTTCGGGCTTTAAGAGAGTTGGTGTTAAAGATAGTGATGTATTTCTTCATTTGAAAGGTTCATTTGAGAATTGAGAGAGTCTTTCTCAAGTTGTTTTCTTGTTTGATGCCATTCAATAAAGCTTAGATAGCCTTCCATTCTAAGCATAGTATCAACAAAAAGCATATTATAAATCCCAAAAACTATTAACCTATAAAGTCGTTTTTCTAATTAAATCACCCGTGCTAATATCACTATATATTATCGTTAGACAGCCTCATACAAGTCTAGAAGATATCTAGCCTCGGTCTAAACCATGGCTTTAACATAGTAAATCAAAATAATAGTAGCCGAGTTGGTTTAGCTGAATGAATAAAAAGTTGGACTAGTTGCCCCTCCGTCACTCGAGTATCCCTAATTTTGGTCTAATGACTTTTTCCCCGCGAAGTAAAATTATGTTTTAACTCGTTTTTTTTCCTTTTTTTTTATGGCAGATGTAAAATTGATGAAAAAAGTGAACAGCTTCAGATGATCACAACAACATTAGAGTGATGTTAATACAATTTTCCTTTTTTTTTTGATTTTTTTCCTTGGTGAAGCATATTTACAAAATATATTGAAGGGTAAAATGAAAAATGCATGATAGGGGAGCCTAAAGTACTACCATGAAAGTTGTTCCTGCATAACTCCCCCCTGAGGCCTCAAGAGAGACAGAGAGAAGATGGTGTAGTTATAAATATATACAGTTAAGTAATGTTTAAAAAAACAAAATGTATTTTTTTATTTTTATTTTTATTTTTAATTTTTTTTTTTCTTATTTGTTGGTGATAATGGTGGTGGGGGAATTAATTTTGTGTGATGGGAGAGAGTTGGTAGGGCAAAAGTGGTATACACATTGAAACAACTATGTCCTACCCCTTTCTTAATAAACAAATTTGGAAAAACACCCAAATAGTTGTGCATTTCAATAAAAAAATCTTGATTCTTTTGTGTTCATAATTAAATATATCATTTATGTATCTCCATACAAATTATTTATTCTTTTATTATTACTTGACTTTTTCTCTTTTTCCCTCTTTTTTATTTCTTATTTTGTTGTTTATTATTGGCATTTTCTTATCTTTTTGGTTGTGAATTTTTTTGGGTTGAATAGCACTCCTTTGTTCTATGAATTTGTCCATGGAAAATATTGATAAAATGAGTTTATTTTATTTTATTTAGTCTTTTAGTGTATTCATCGGGTCTAATATCTAACTGGTCTAGAGTTTTAAATGAGTTTTATCTAAAATTATTCAGTCCGTGAGTCTGGTGTGAATTAATTTACATTTGAATGAATTTGAATAAATTTATGTATCTCTCATAATTAATTTTGTTGAACATCTAAAAGATTGATATTTTGTATGTTTATTTAGTTTTCAAACACTTTGTAAAATTTTTCACATAATTTATGCTAATTGCCAACCAAGCATCTAATTATACATCATGATTTGTGATCAAGAGTATGAATTTAAGGTTAAAGCATTGATAAAAGTTGGTTTGTTTTTAGTTTTGGCTAGAATGGTTTACATGATAGATTGTCTTTTCAAAAAGAAAAGAAAGTAATAAAAAATTCTTTTTGTCTCTATTAATTTTGTTGTAAAGACAATATGCTGAAAAATTAACAAAAGTCGGTAACATACTATTTTATGGAAAAATGAGAAATATTTTTAGATGTGATCAAACAATAAGTATAATATAAATGTAAAATTAAAAAGTGCGAGTTAAAGTCTAAAATAGAAATAAGACAAATTTAGTAAAATGAACTAAAAAGAAAAGTGAGACATTTCGTAAACCGAGCGGGTTTTGGTTAGATTCTTTTGACTTATTAACTTGTGGTAATGTACAAATTAAACTAGTGAAGAGTGATTAAGTATTAAATATTGTTATAAATTCTACCTCAAATTTAGGTTAATGGCATTAAAAAAATAGATCAACCGTTGGTTTGATTGGATCTAGGTCTGCCCTAAGAAAGACCAGAACCTTCATGGATGTGGGAGACCCTTAACTAAAGGCAAGCTAATTATTGTTCCATTATTTGCAATCTGCTTCAAGATCACACAATTCGGTATTAAATAGTGGTAATGAGAATGATAATAATGTAAAATTTTATAAAAGTTTCATATTATTGTCATGGTAATGAAACTTTAATCATAAAAAATGTTTTTTTTGTTTACAAATTTTCATTACTACTTAATACCACCTTCCCAATGGTAATGTCTTGGAATAAATTTTATGAAGAAATGAGATGATTGGTTTTGGACAAGCATGACCGTTAAAGTAGTCAAGAGATTTTTCACTAAAATTTACTACTTTTCTATCCCTAGTATCATCGTTTATTACCACCTATCAAACAGACCGTTAATGATCCAAATGTCTGATATAAAAGTTACGCTCAATTTTTCACATTTTGAAATTCGAATGAAGTTGTAGAGCTGGTTATGAATATTTCGCTTTAAACAATGGCGTATGAGATCATTAAATTTGATCCCTTGAATCGTTAATAGCATTAGATGTTATGTCTTATGATAAATTCAACTTAAAATTTAAATCAAATATAATAGTTTAAAATTCAGAAAGTCTCATATGAGACTGTCTTATTCGTGCAACCAACCCAAACCCAAAAAGTTTTTAGAATATTCTGACATATTTATTTTAAGACTTAAAAGGACAATTCCAAGACTTAAAAATCCAATTTTAAGACTTAAAAGATTAATTTTAAAGTTTTTAGTATCAACATTAATGTTTGAGTCATCCTACTTTAAAGTTGAAATGTAATTTGAAGTCTAGCAATTGGTTTTTTGAGTCTTAAAAATTGTTTTTCTAAGAATTAAAATTGAACTTTTAAGCCTTGAAAGTCATATTCCATAATTTAAAATGTCAATTTTAAATTCTTGAAATTGTTCTTTTAAGTCTTCAAATGACCTTTTAACTTTTAAAATTGACATTTTATTTTGTAAAATTGGTAAAAAAAAAAAGGAATATATACAATTGAGCAGGCCCAATAAGACGTGTCTCACTAATGAGACGGTCTCATTCAAGTTTTTGTGCTTAAAATATACAATTATACTATCACAATTAGTATATGAAACGGCATCACTGAAAGACCTGTCTTATAAATGAGTTAAATAGGTCATCTCATACATATTTTGAGTATATAAGTTTTTTTGTTTAAAGCCGTCTTACCGAAAGACAATCTCTCACTAGAGTAACTCTTATACTATATTGTATCAATTATAATTAGGTGTTTTCAACGGGTTGAGCCGTCATTTTGAGTCCTTATTCAGCCTGTTTAAGAGAGTTTGGTTAGGACGAGGTTGAAATAGGCTGGGCCGAAAACGAGCTCTACTACACATAAAATGGTGTGGAGTATAAAAGGGCTTAATAAGGGTTAAAAATAGGTTTTTGTAAATAATATAATTAATAGATGATTTTATTAATATAAATGAAAATTTCAATGACACTATTCACTATTTACAATTGATGAATAAGGATTATAATAATTTCTAGTAATAAAATTAAGCCGGGCCGAAATTTCATACTCGGCCTAGTACAGCTCATTTTAAGTTAACTAATCCTTATCCAGCCTAAGTTCGTCTCGATCCGTATCCGACCCATTAAACACCTGTAAATATAATAACCAACCAAATATCCAATTAAAAATAAACTTTGACTCTTATCGTTGAGTCCAGGGCGTCCCTAAGGGTGGGCAAGGGGGGCCGTCGCCCAGGGCTCCATGTCAAAAAAGCAAAATTAATAGTTATAAAAGGTCTATAGATTATTAATTACAAAAGAAAAGGGCCTCAATGCACCATTTCACCCAGGACCCCAATATATTTAGGGCTGGCCCTGGTTGAGTCAAACACGATTAAATTAAGCTTAGTCATTACTCATTAAATTTAATGATATATTTAGAATATTTATTTATAATATAATTTAGGTAGGGGTAAAAAGGAAACGAGAAGGTGAAGTAAAGGCAAGAAGAAAAAGCCAAGAAATGGGGATGAGTTAGGGTTAGCCATGCCTTGAGGAATGAGGGGTTTAGTTGAGCATTCATATTAACCAAATCCCAATGAATGAACCTCACCACCATCTACCATCTACCATGTGCTACACTAATTTGATGGTGAATGACGGTTTGTCCATATTATCACTAATAATATTTAATTATTTGGTTGGTTTCTATGAATTATGAAATTCCTTTGCTCATTCATCAATTCTTCCTCTATCCAACCATTTTATCATATGATTTAGAATTATCATAGGAATCTAGCAATAGTCATAACTCATGTCTTTCTATTATTAATTTCACTTTGCTTTACTTTCAATCCTAAAAGTGATATGGACATTTCAATATGTTTGATTGGATGAAATTTAATTTCTTAAAAACCTTAAAAATAATTGAGGTTTCATCATTATAGTCTCCAAAAGTCATATGAACTTAGATTATGTTGAAGTGTCTTGTCTTGCAATTTAGGACTTGATTTTCTCTTTCAACTTTATAGATTAATAAAATGCAATTTAAGGGTGATAGATAAACAGTGTCCCAAAAGTAAATGATACGTTTTAGATGAATAGAAGGAAGTATGATTACTCCTTGAGAGCAAGTTTCATAGTCATTTTGTCATGAAGTGGAAGGAAAATTCAAATTTTTTTTACTTGTTCAACATCACCAATGATTGGCTTGGATCTTATTTTTTGAGACCCATCCGATCCGGGTCAAATCTGAATCTAAAAAATAATTGGCGGGTCCGGGTTAGGGTCCGAACCTGGACCCTGAACCCGCCCCTTAGACCCTTCTAAATATTAAATTGTTCAATTTTATTTGTCTTCTATGTATGAATTTTGCCCCCAACACTCATTTTCTTTTCATAATCATAATATATATTAATAATATATATGCTACTTGCTTAGTGCTAACCCAATTACCCTTATTTCATGTATAATAGAATTTAAGCGTATATGAATGACACTAAGCGACTTTAGATGATAAATTAGTGTTAAATATTTGTAAAATGCGATAATAACTCTTACAAACATGCGGAAAAATATATTAATAACTTGCAAATGGTTTAAATTTGACAAATCGAAAGAGACTTTTTTTAGACCTATTAAGGATCCATTAAGGACCCTAGACCCATCAGATTTGGAGGGTCTGGGTTTGAGTTTGAAAATTTTGGACCCTTAGGGTCCAAATCCGGGTCTGAATCTCAAAAAATATAATAACTTACCTTGCCTAACCCATTTATTTTTTGGGTTTTAAATCATGCACACTTCTTATTTAAGTTGCAAATGATGCTTACTATCTAAATTCAAACGAAAACAACTTTTTTTATTATCAAGGGAAATTCTACATGGTAAGCACCATGTTAAGGTCTAAGGGAAACTAATTGTCGTAACTATATATGGGCTAAAAAATGTTTGAATGGTCATTAAATGGTGAAATTACCATATTGCCCTTGTTTAATTCTCCATCATCATCATCTTCCTTTGCTTTTCTTCTCTTTCAAAACCTTTAAATCCATTATCATCTTCTTTTTCCTTTGCTTACCAATTTATAAATTTCTCTTTCTTTTGACTACCCATAAGATTTTTTACTGTTACCAGCAATCATGTCTTCTCAAAGCAAACGCAGAGAGATTTACTTGATGAAACTGTGAAATCTTTATCTTAATCAATTTATAAGTTTGATATTTATGATTTTGTTTAATCTTGTGATATGATATGATTTTTTGATTAAGTTTTTATGTTTTTCAATTGGGTTTTCATTTATGTTTGATGGGTTAGGTCTAGACTTGGGAAAACGGTCGGGCGGGCGGGTCGGGTCAATTATCGGGTCGGGTCACTCCCGGTTCCGGGTCGGTCGGTCTGACCCAACGGGTTATGACTTACAAAATTTAAAAATTAAATTTTTCATATTTTATTATTTATAAAACTTTTTTAATTAAAAAACTATTTCTAATCCCTATGACATTAATCCATATATCAATTGACACAATATTAAAGCATGTGACTCAATTCAAGTTATAGAAAACCAGTTATGGCGACGCTCGTGTTCTAAACTTTAAATCTCTATGTATAGTTGGATTTGTGATTATAACGTCCTTTTTAAAAAGAAAATATTATGATGGATAAAAAGACACTAAATGCGTGTTTTTTGAGATTTATTGATGAGTTTTAGGGTTCAAGTGATATACTCAATATGTTGAGAACTTTGAAAACAAAAATTTTATTTGAAATGAATTCTAACATTGAGATTACTCTAAAAATTGATATTGGACATGTCACAACAGGTCGGTTGGGTCGGTTGTCGGTCGGGTCATTTTCGGTCGGGTAATTATCGGGTCGGTCATGTTTCGGGTAAAGTCGCTTTTGGATCGGTCGGGTTCAGGTTTATCGGGTCGGGTTTAGGTTGTTTGATTTTGTGAAATAGGATGATGAGTGATTATAGGGTGGAGATGATTAATGATGGCATGCAAGAGTTCTATGTGGAATCAATTTGTTGGGTAATTCATGGTTGGGATTTGATCAATTTGTTTGGGATTTATCCATGAGAAGAAAAATTACAAAGAAATGGAATCACAAATGAAAAATCATTTCTAGCAAAAATTACGAAGAGAAGAAAAACAATGGAAGAAGAAGAAGATGATGGAGTTAAAGGTTTTGAAAGAGAAGAAAACCAAAGGAGAATATGATGATGGAGAATTAAACAAGGGCAATATGGTAATTTCACCCTTTAACGGCCATTCAAACGTTTTTTAGCCCATATAGTTACGACAATTAGTTTTCCTTAACCTGATGCTTACCATGTAGAAAAGAAAATAAGATTAGTTATTACAGACGTTTCTCTTAACCTAGTGTTTACCATATAGAATTTCCCAATTATCAATTACGAGTGTATAACAAGGGTAAGGTTGGTACATCCGACTCCCAACCCCACCCTAGGGAGCCACTTAATGGCATTAGGGGAATTGCATGTTGAAATCTTGTTGTATCAAACATGCTCCAAGTTGAGTTAATATAACTGTAAGTTCAGTTATCTGCTTGTTCTTGCATGACAATGTTGCCTATTTGAGTGTATCATGTCAATTGCTTCAAAGAAGATTTTGTATTTAAGATGTTCTTTTGCTGTGTCAGTGACTGGTCAAAAATAAAAAGCAAAAAAAAAAAAAAACAAAAGTAATATGATGATATAAACTATTGTTGAGACTTGAGCATGAATTTATTTTACGTTTTTGTTTCTTGGACCCTTCTCTTTCACTTATACCACACCTGATGCTTCACATTTTGATGCTTATCTCCCTGATTTTCATTTAACTTCAGCTAATCTTTAGCAACACTTACCAGTTATATGACTAAAGACTTCACTTAGCCTGTAAAAGTCGTCATGGTGATGCCGTTTTTCTTTGGCAAGTTTTACAAAGAACATTCAGCTTACATGTGTACTATTCCAGATTTTGGATTTTACGGACATAATGCTTTTCACATTATTTAGAGAGGTAAGCTTACTCATACAACTTCGAATTCGATATTTATGTGTTTTGATAGTGGTCCTTATCATGTGGAAAATTTGAACCACTGTGATTTGATGTGAGTAATAAACTTCATGCTAATTGTATCTGGCTGTTTGATTTGATTGTTTACTGGCTGTCAAACAAGACCTTAAGGCCTATATTGAATTATTGATATCCCCTCGAGTTACCAGTGTGTCTTTTCAAAAATCAACTGATGATTAACTCTAACGCATTTTGGTAAAGATTCAATATGCAATTCCTGTGGCACTCCCTCTGTCCGCTTTGCTTTGTACACTCTCTTCAAATAGTGTCTCTTTTTGGTTTTCGCCTATCTCTTTTGACCTGTAAACAAAACACGGTAAGCCATGCAAACCTTCTCTATCCATCCATCTTCTGTCACTATTTTTTCTCTTTAGTCAATTCAATCTAAATTTACATTTATTATTGTTTTTAATCGTTGTTCCAGATACAAAAATGAAGATATTGTGAAACGTCGAGTAATAAATTCTTGCTTCAATGGCTTAAGCTTAGTTTTTTTTTTTTTTTCATAAAAATCGAGTTCAAAGAATATGGTCTGAATTTCAAGAAGGTGATATACTAGAACTGTGTATGATGATCTAATAAGCATTGGTGAAACTTTAATGGATAGCTGCTTGAAGTTGCTGAAAACGATGACGTATTAGCGATCGAATGACGAGTTTCAACCACTAACACCACCAAGATCGAAATATGTGAAGTCTTGTGAAACAAATTACGCAAAAATATAAACTCGATGTTTGTAAGAGATAAAAATGCAATAATAAAATGACACAAAATATTTATGAGGTTCACCAAATTTTGGCTACGTCCTCCGGTGTAGTAACTCTTATATTATAACAATTTTGAGAATTACAATTAGAGAAGAGATGAGGTTAAGTGTTTTGCTTGGGGTATTTTGTGGGATGATTTTTGGGGATCAATTTACAATGGAACATGAGTTTCTTATTTATAGTATTATGCACCCTTAATGATAAATGTACACTTAAGGCTATCATAATGCAAGGAATTAATCTTCAAGTATAGAAAGTGGAACGTCAGAGAATTAAATATAGGATCCAAAGTTGCTGCTCCAAGCTGCTCGTTCGAGTCTTACTGCTGCTCGTTCGAGCAGTACACCCCTGCAGCTTCTGTTGCACTCTGATCAAGGTGCTCGTTCGAGCTTCAATGAGCTCGTTCGAGCACTGACTTGCCTAGACATTCTGTTATAACTGTTGTCTCGTATAAGACTCTTGCACTACCATTAAGTTTATTATTCATCATGCCATCTTAACTTCCATGTTTAAGAGTCTTCTTCAATACCTCTAGCATTGATCACTATATTAAACACTATATTAAACCACAACTTTAACTTACCCATTAACTTACTCCCATAGGATTCCATCCTAAGAGTAAGAGTCACACTTGATTTATTAATGTGCACTCAAGTCACACCATTCATAACAATCTCCACCTTGACTTGAGTTCACCCAAGTCAATGGCACTCTAATTCACTCCATAACATAATATAACAAATTACACCATTATATACTGAAATTAAAACATAAACAAAAACAACACATGTGCTTAAACATAACACATGCGTAAAATTCCCACAAAGGGCTCCCAAAAGAGTATGACATCAATTACCAATCAAGTCCATATATCCCATGGACTCATTGGGGTATGTTGGAATTATTCTCGAATCTTCGTCGTTTAAAGAAGTAACATGATCATTATTTTCATGCTCGGTTGAAGTAGTGGACACACAAGCCGAACTAATTAAGGTTGAACCCACAAGCATATACAAGCCATCACTAAGGGATCCTTTCATGATCAATTTAGGACCCTTGCCAACCTTCAAAACTCCACCTTCACCAATGCATCTATAACCTTCTTTATCCAAAATACTAAGGGAAATTAAGTTTCTACTCATACCTGGAACATGAAGGACTCCGGTCAATGTTCTCACAACACCATCAAACATGACGATTTTCACATCTCCAATACCAACTATCGGACAACTAGTCTCATTGCCCATAGTGACTTTTCTTCCATCAACCTTTTGATAAGTTGAGAAGAACTTTGCGTTAAATGCCATGTGTCTCGAACATCCCGAATCCAAAATCCATGAGTCACCACTCTTGTATTCATTGGTAACAACGAGAGCACCAACATCATATAACTCACCTTCAACATAGCTAGCTTCGGCGGAGATAGCTTTATTGGACTTGCTTTCATTGGATTGTTTGGATTTTAATTTCCAACAATCTTTCTTGAGGTGGCCTTTTTTCTTAGAAAAGTTGCAAGTCATGCCCCTTTTGTTCCTACTCGAATCCTTCACAAGCAAAGCATCATTGGAATCTTTGGACTCCTTTTGAGCAAATTGAGAATCAATAAGGTCCTTTTGTGTCAAGGCCTTTCTAACATCCTCACTACTCAATGTGTCTCTTCCATATAACAAGGTTTCTCTAAAGTGCTTAAACAAAGGTGGTAGTGAAACCAACAATAAGATGGCCAAGTCCTCGTCATCCACTTTTACATCAATATTTTGCAAATCCATTAATATTGAGTAAAATTCATCAAGGTGTGGTTTCATCGGCTTTCCTTCTTGCAATCGAAGATCATACAAACAACTCTTTAATAAAAGCCGATTGGTAACACTCTTTTCCATATAGAGTGATTCCAATTTATCCCATATGCCTTTAGAAATTTCCTCCTTTACAACTTTTCATAAAACTTCATTAGAGAGACAAAGTTGTATGGCGGAAAGAGCCTTCGCATCCATTTCTTCCCATCTCGCCTCACTTGTGCCTTCGGCATCTTCTCTTTACCACCAAGTGCTTTATGCACTCCATTTTGTATCAAAATTGCCTTCATTTTGACTTGCCATAAGCCAAAGTTAACGCTCCTATCAAACTTTTCAATATCGAGTTTCATGGTTGCCATGTTACACCAATACGACCTCTACACGAAGATAATAATGAGTTGGCTCTGATACCAATTGAAAACGATGACGTATTAGCGATCGAACGACGAGTTTCAACCACTAACACCACCAAGATAGAAATATGTGAAGTCTTGTGAAACAAATTACGCAAAAATATAAACTCGATGTTTGTTAGATAAAAATGCAATAATAAAATGACACAAAATATTCGAGGTTCACCAAATTTTGGCTACGTCCTCCGGTGTAGTAACTCTTATATTATAACAATTTTGAGAATTACAATTAGAGAAGAGATGAGGCTAAGTGTTTGGCTTGGGGTATTTTGTGGGATGATTTGTGTGGATCTTGTGGATCAATTTACAATGGCACATGAGTTTCTTATTTATACTATTATGCACCCTTAATGATAAATGTACACTTAAGGCTATCATAATGCAAGGAATTAATCTTCAACTATAGAAAGTGGAACGTCAGAGAATTAAATGTAGGATCCAAAGTTGCTGCTCCAAGCTGCTCGTTCGAGTCTTACTGCTGCTCGTTCGAGCAGTACACCCCTGAAGCTTCTGTTGCATTCTGATCAAGGTGCTCGTTCGAGCTTCAATGAGCTCGTTCGAGCGCTGACTTGCCTAGACATTCTGTTTTAACTGCTGTCTCGTATAAGACTCTTGCACTACCATTAAGTTTATTATTCATCATGCCATCTTAACTCCTATGTTTAAGAGTCTTCTTCAATACCTCTAGCATTGATCACTATCTTAAACACCATATTAAACCACAACTTTAACTTACCCATTAACTTACTCCCATATGATTCCATCCTAAGAGTAAGAGTCACACTTGATTTATTTTGGTGCACTCAAGTCACACCATTCATAACAGTTGCTCTTCTTTTATTGTATTATTTTCTTTTTTCCATGGTCTTGCCATTGCATTTGGAGATCTGATTTGGGATGGATGTGTATTTTTTGTATTTTTCAGGTGGATGCATCTTGATCCTTGTGAAGGAATTTATGACAATCCATTATTGTATGAGAAAGGGTACATCTAGTTCTATTGTTGTATGCATATTTTCTTCTCTATTATATTTTTGTTAAAGTTGATTTTTGAATGACTAGTACTTCCTCTTGCATATATGTTGTTGTTTCTTCATAATGTAGGTGGGATATAAAATTGAACTATGTGATTAGGGATGACAATGGGTCGGACTCGGCTCGGACTATCCACCCTTCGACTTTGCTCCGAATAAATCTCGGACTATTTTTTTCAGTCTACCTCCACTCGGAGTCGGAGTATGCATACTGCAACATTGCTCCGACTCGGACTCTCGGACATCCGGCGGACTTCGGATTATTATCAAGATTTATTTTTATCGATACTGCATTTATAATTTAAGGAAAATTCCATATGGTAGCATCCAATTTTGATGAAATGCTAATGGTAGCACTTTTTTAAGAAAATTCCACATGGTAGCATCTAGTTTATGCATTATCTAATTGCAGTAGCATTTTCCGTTAGGTTCATGTTAAATTCCGTTAGGTTCATTATTTTGTAAGTTATTTTCCACATGTTAGCATCTAGTTTTTGTTAATTTACCATTTTAACTTTTAATTCACTATTTTAATGTTTAATTCACGGTTTAATTCATTAACGCTCATAAATGTTTAATAGATTTATTGAAAAATTATAAGAAACTATCTAATCGGGTTGAAACAAGTACTTATTCACCTATTTTTCGATACGTCAACCGAAAAAGATATTTTTGACGTCATTTTTACCTGTCATAACGATTTTTTTTTTTCAAAAAACGGACGTTGCAAATTCCCTTATGGGGTAACTCTTTCGAATCCGGTCGAAACAAATACTTATACGCCTATTTTCCGTTACGTAATTGGGACCTTGGGTACTCTCTGGAATAGTGAAATGGATTTTGGTTTCTAAAAGATGAAATAATTGGGTTTGGGACCTTAGGGTTTGTTTTTATTTTTTTTTATTCCTATGTTAAAATTAATCAAGGGCTAAGATTAAAAGAATTTTGAAATCAATGGTTAGAATCCAAAATTCATGTGACATTCAAAGTTGTATGTGATTGGCTATTGAAAGTTTTTAAGGATTGATGAAGTGGATATCATCAAAACCATTCATTCATCCACATTACATATCATCAATGACTTAAATTTAACTAATGGTAAAATACAATTTTAATTTCTTAATAAAGCTAATTAGCAATAAAATTGAATAAGAATTATATAGAATTATGAGGTTATTAGTGATTTAAATATAATTAAATAAAATTTTAATTTGTTATTATTAGCGGTTTAATTTCGTTTCATTCATAATAATTGACAACTTATAACTAAATCTTTGATATACTATCAATTAACTATCTAATTGATTATCATATAGATTAATAGTTTAATTTAGTTAGTTTCAGGTTTCATTATACTTATATAACTTAAAAACTATGTAAGAGTAAGACTATGACTCTATGAGTCCATATTCCATAATAGTCTAATCGATTATTTTGATTAGTTTCGTTCATTCAACTTAACCAAACTTACAATATTCAATCTCACTTACAATTTAACGACATAGTTTCAAGTCTATATAACTATATTAGACAAGTTCCAATTTCCAATTAAATCTTTATTAAACAATCGATTAAGTATCTAATTGATTAATACTCCCTCCGTCCCTTTAGTATTGTACACATTTTCATTTTGGGTAATCCCTTTTAATTGTCCACTTTCCTTTTTTGGCAAAACTTTTTACCTAAATACCCCCAACCACCCCAACTTATATTATTTAATAATACCCTACCTACCACCTTTTCAATTATTATATTCACTTAAAATACTCCACTACCACCTTTTCAATTATTATATTCACTTAAAATACCCCACTACAACCCTTTTCAATTATTATAATCACTAAAAATACCCAACTACTATTTTTCCTTATTTTGCGTGCCCACTTCAAAGTGGACAATAAATTTTTAGTGGGGTAAAAGCATGGAAATGACAGCGTAAAGATCTCTTTCTCAAGTTTCGTTCTCAAGTTTCATTCTCAAGTTTCATCGTAAATTTTTATTGCGACTAACCAAACATGGAAATGAAAAGGTTTAAAATCTGAAGTTTCGTTCTCAACATAGTCAAGTTGGACAATAAATTATTATAAAGTTTCGTTCTCAAGTTTTGTTCTCAAGTTTCATCGTAAATTTTTATTGCGACTAACCAAACAATGCCGAAAAGGTTTAAAATCTGAAGTCATCCATGCTTGAAGAACATCATAAACTTAACGAAACTTTAGAAAGAGATCTTTACTCCAAGGCTGATACTGCTATTTCACACCCTAGGAGGCTTAGTGGGGACAAGCAATGGCGCATCTCAATGTCAGAATATGCTGGGAGGGATGGTTTGAGTTGCTCCTCTTGTCCGATTTGTTTGTGTGTGGATGAGCATGTGTCTAACATTAATGATGCATTGGGCCTAACCTTGTCCCAATTTGTTGAAAGCTCTTTCTCGGTCTCTAGTGTGATTGATGCCCTAAAGACCTTAAGAAGAATCTTAATAGTTTTTCAAAAGTGTCCATTTAAGTCTAAAAAGACAATCAACTCTTCACTTATTTTACAACCTTCTTTGCATAATCTGCTGCCTATTTTTGGTGAGCTACTAGACATCCTACAATTGAAGTGTGAGCTGGACACAAAAAATGAGGTGTTTGTACATTTGGTTGGCCATCCTATAAAAGCCTCATTGGCTTTGCCTGTTGCATTAGATGCTCTAAATGATATGATCTAGAGCCTTGCCAAATCAACCAGCATTGGAAAAAATTCTTTCTCTCTGCCGCTTTTGAGTTTGAATAGAATACATTCAGGCTCGGTCTTTGCCAGTGGAGAAGAGCTTCCTTTTGGAATTGTGAGTTGACTACTTGTTTGTTTCTTGTTTGTTGTTATATGTCTGGCATTAGGATTATTTCCAAGTTCTTTTATGCTGGTGTGAACATAAGCTGTTTTTTGCAGTCTACATCAGCTTTTGATGGGTTGCAGTTGTCCAAGTGGGAAGAACCGAATGGAGCAAAAGGTGTGTTTTACTCATTTATTAAGATATTTGTAATGACTTGATCTTTTGATCTGTTAATTTACCGAGTTGTGCCGTTTAGGTGGTTGGATTGCATATAAACTGAGAGAGGGTCAAATGTGCAATCTTGTGGCATACGAGCTGATGTCTGCCAACGACGCTCCAGAAAGAGATCCCATGGACTGGTATGATCATTTAACAATAAGTTTATGTAATCATTCCCCCCTCCAACCCTGTGATAAGGACCAAGTAGACTAGATCTTCAATTATTAGAAAACACAAGAGAGAGCACACTCTGGTTCTTGAGAATGAATGAACAGCACAGTGCTCAACTTGCACATTTAATGGTACTTTTACCATTGAGCTGGTTTGTTTTTGAAACTCGATGGCATAGGGCCACTTAAAGTCCATTTTTTTGTGTGATAACCTGTCCTTTTTTGCACAAGTTTTGTTAAAGATGGCTTATGTAGGTCAGTTCTCCTTGAGCAATGGTTACAGTATTATAATTTTTGTTCTTTGTTCCAAAACTGATTCACAAGCATGACTACCAGTGTTTCCCAAGATTGGAGGTGCATTCATGGATTCACAATAACCTGACTTCATAACATATTGCCATATGAATGATGTCTGAGAGCTCTGAACTAAGGACACCTATAGAGCTACCTGCAATTTCTAATGTTCGCATATCTATTCTAGCTCTGATGAATGATCAAACATTTTGTTGTGAATAAACAAATCTTCTAAGCGGTTGAATTTCTTCTAAAGTGTTTTTTCTTATCTGCCATTCCAAGAGTTATCCTCTTGCATCATTGACCAAATCTTAGTTTGTTGCTCTGTATTATATAGGGTTAATACTCTCTTTGTGCTTTTGGTTTTACTACATTTTTCATTTTGAATCATTCTTTTGATTTTGCTACATCCTAGATATCTATTTTCTCTTATGGTTCCACATTGTCTTTTTAATATTGACGACATAATCATTCTCTCTCTTCGTCTTGTTCACAAACACATCCACTTCAGACTGGAACATACTGATGGACCAGTGGCTACTATGATAATTTGTTGTTGTTTTTGTTTTTTGTTTTGCTAGAAAAGTTGTCAATCTTCTGCAGGATGACCTCCTACAGTCCTAGGTTCTTTCCACTTATTAGGGTCTTGATTAACAAGTTCCGTTCCTAAATTTTCATGATGCTATATTTTCTGAACCTTTATCAGGATTCTCGAAGGGGGCAAGGATAGAGGGTCCAGCTGGTATGTTTTGGATAGACAAACTTCTCAGAAATTTGAAAATCGTTTTCGGTGCAAACTGTACAAGATTGAATCAAGCAACACTCAATCAAATGCCTTCAAGTATCTCACAACCACTTATTTCCCCTCTTGCTTTCGTAGAAAAGTACCATCAATAGCCTTTAAGATTGTGAACTTTGCAGGTTCACCTTTTTATCAGTCAAAGATGCTGACTCGACTTCCAGGTTACAAATTGGAAATATCGACTTGTATGCCGAAAAAACCAAGTGTCCATGTTGGGAGAAATTACGACATGATTAAAAAAAGAGCAGGTGAAAAATATAAAGGAATCAAATAAATTGAATAATATTAGTTATTACTAATTGCAGGTACCAGTTTGATACATGACACTTAAAACCAATCCTAGGTTTTAGGATGATCTCATGTGAGGGTTGTATTTGTTTCAATTATATTACGCTGCAGAAGGACCCAACAAATGTTGTGAATGATTATCTTGCAATAATGTTATGTCGAATGACCGTCAAGTGTTATAAAAAATGCTGAAGTGTTATAAAAATGAATATTACTACAATTCAAGACATTTTTACTGATAAAATTACAGTTGTTATGCTTCGTTGAAATCATGTTGATGTTGTAGACAGGTACACCTGTCAAACACATCAGGTTGGATTGGGTTCGAGTTTTGGTCATATATAAGCAGATCATAATATCCTTGACCGAAACTCAATCCATTCAGTTAATTGGTTTGGGCTGAAAATCACGACCATAATTCAACCTGTAATAGATCAAGTCGACCTGATTTTGACTTAAATAACCAAATTATAATATTTTGTTTTCATTTTAAGGTTTTGAATATTAATTTTATAAAATTTTTAGGCTTTAATCTTAAATTTTATGTTTTTTTGTTGTTTATTTTGTATCTACTATGAAAAATAAGAAAATTTTAAATAAATTAAATTTAGGCTATATTTATTGACTTAATTGAAATTACCATGTTTAATTGAACGAGTTTGTTTCAGGGTTAAAATTGTGACTTAAACCTAACCTATTTAATAAACAGATTGGGTTAAAAATTCCAACTCAAACCTACTAATTTTAAGTTAGGTTTAAATCGAGTCAACAGGTCGGGTCAAGTTTTGCCAAGGCATATCTAGAGTCCAAACTCTTTCGTGATGTGACAAAAAAATGACATGTACATGCACAATAATCTCAACTCTCAAGCCAAGGCCAAAATAATCATACTCACCTCAAAATAGTGGCAATCTAAAAAATTAATTAAAATTGAAAAACTCAACAAAACAAAGTCTAACAGGATTAACAATAGGATTACTCCATCATTTGTGATACAGGTACAGCCCATATAGAGTGTTCAAGAGTAGCCAAAATTTAACAAAACCAAAAAAATTGCATAATTGAATTTAAATTCATAATGATCACTTGTGATTGTATGCACTCCTGTCTATCTTAAGTTGAGCAGCCCAAAAATCCAGTTGAGTTGCCACACATTCTGAACCTATCGAACCATATGAACAGAATTCCTTAACAGAATTCTCTATCCCAAGATAATCGTACACATCCTCGCTAAAAAATGGACTAATGCCCTTGAGTTCATCAAGCGTTAGATCTTGAAGCTCACAACCCTTGGCGATACACAGCGCAACTGATCTTCCTATAATGTCATGACTAGTTCTGAATGATACCCCCTAGTGAAATTGTAAAGTGAGAGATCAGGAGGCAAGGAGATACAGAAACAAGATAAATACTACTAACATGAGTGTACGTATTCAAATTTCAAGCGAAGCATCGGAAAAAGAAATTTGAAGATAATCTGCAACTATTGTAGCATCAAGATGATCGGCTGGCAGAGATTTCTGGATTCTATCTTTATTGAAGGTAACGTTTTGTGCAAAATCGGAACATACCTCTAGCATCCCTACGATAGTCTTCACGCTGTCAAATACAGGCTCCTTGTCTTCCTGTTTAGAAGAATGATAGCATCAAGTCAGCTAACTACGAAAAAGGGAGAGAAAGCGAGTGCAATTAGCCTCGGGATGTAGTTTTTTATAATGAAAAAATAATAATTAACGTGAACGGTGTACCTGAAGATCACGATTATAAGCTTGGGGAAGAGTGGAAGACCTTTGCATAGTACAAGAAGAGTGACTAAGTCTCCTACAACTCGTGCACATTTTCGAAGGACAAGTTCCATGGGATCTGGGTTTTTCTTTCACGGCATTATACTACTTCCAGTTGAAACAAAATCATTCGGGGTCAAGAATCCGAATTCTTCAGAAGCCCATAACACCTACTCTTCACCAAGCCGAGAAAGATGAATGGTTGTGATAGAGTTTGCTGAAAGAAACTCCAGTACGAAGTCTCTATCGGAGACATCATCTATGTTGTAACATAAAAATATAAGAGCCTATCATTATAGTCAACTAAGAAATATATTCTACATCATATTATACATACGCAAGGATAATATAGCCCAACACACAATAGTTTAAACTTTAATCATAATTCTTAAAAACCTCAAAACAAAAATAACAAAGCACATAATGACAAACAAGCAAACAAAAGCGAGCAATAGAAAACCGTGAAACTTTATCTAATTCTACTACTTGTTTGTTTTATGGTCTCATCATGCAAAAGCGATTATGCAACTAATGTTTCTCTCAACTAAACGTTAAAAAATTGGCTCACTCAAAAAAACTGTAGTCCATTTTGAAAAAAAAGCACCCATTTCATGTAGTCGAGTTCTTCAATATCAGATTTTTAATAGACATAGTCAACTTGTGTGAGACATTTGCTAGTAAAATTTTCACATGTACCTGTTTCTCAAGGGAGCGGTGAATCCTAAGGCATCAAAAGTCATAATTTTATCAATTGGTAGGCCGGTGCCCGCCAACGCACACGCACCCAACTGACAATAATTCAACCTAGCTTTGCAATCGGTGAGACGACCAGCATCTCGATCAAACTACGGAAGAAATAGAAAGACCAAGGCAACATCAAATTTGAGCAAATGGATCATGAAACAACAAGACATGGATAATCATTCTATTGTCACACTCCCCATATGAATTGAGGTAACATAAAAATAAAAAACCATAACGGCCCGTTTAGTTAGTGATACTAAATTGTGATAATGGGAATAATATAGTGAAAAATTTCATCAAAAGTTCCATGTCATTCCCATGGTGATGAAACTTTGATCACAAAAAGGTTTTTTTGTTTACGATTTTCCATTATCACCTAGTACCACCTCCGAATGGTAATACATTGGAATGAATTATACAAAGAAAATGAGATGATTGAAGTTGGACAAGCATGACCATCAAGGTAGCCAAGGGATTTTTCAATGAAGATTACACTAGCTTTCATTCCTATTACCCCAGTTTAATACCAACTACCAAACAGGCTATAAAAGTTGTTTAAAAAAGAAAGAAACATGTTGATTTTTAATGGAATCTTTCAAAATAATAGTTTTAAGTTATTAGTGTCAAGAAACATCGAAGGGACCTGATGAGATTATTGCCCATTCTAGGACCTATGTTCTCTAAAAATTAATGAACTTTACAACAATACCAAAGTCTTAATCCCAAAAATGAATGAACTTTGAGTCAAAATAAACCTACTCAACATAAGCTAGAAGTAGATTTTCCAACAAAATAGGTTGCGCCCTTTGCAAATGTGTGTAGCCGGGAACAACAGTACCTTCATTCTTCACTACAAATAAATATTGAAATAGCGACGAAAAAATGCGACGAAAATGTACTGATCGCCAGTGGCGACGAGAAAGCGACGGACTATGTGATCGCTATGTAGGAAAAGCAAATGGCGACGGGACAGCTACGGGTAGTGTGGTCGCCAGATACCAAAAGCAAATAAATTCTGGTTTCCTTATCTTGTAAGCCAAAGCATAGCACTCTTTTCAATATAGTATGGTTCCCATGAGTATTAATTAAACAAGACGTTGCTTCTTGCTTTTCCCATTTCCCATTTCCCTACTCATCTTTTTCTTTCTCTCTCCTTGTCTATTCATCTTTTTCTCTCTTTTGCTTTCTCCTTCTAATTCTCTACTCATCTAGCTATTAAATCAACAACAACAATTCAACAATTTATACAACCAAATTTATCAAAATTGTCTACAATTTAAACCAAATTTATCATAATATGCAATGTTCTTCATCTTGTTTAACGGTTGATTTCCACATCAAGTATATACTTTGGAGGTAAGTCTATACTTTCATTCAACAACAATTCAAATTCATCTTACTATTGTGATAAATTTAGTTGTATTAATTGTTGATAATTTGTCTAATTTATTTCAAATTTTCTTAAGAAAAAAAATCTTGACAATTTTCTTGATAATAAAGCCATTTTGAAATGGCAGGAGTGATAAGAAAGTGGGATGAAACCCCCACTTTTTGTGGGAAAAAAGAAGTGAACCACTAGTTTGAATTTTTATTGTTCATCTGTATAATTTTAATTTGAGACCTTGTATAGATTACTTAAATGTTATGTTAGTGTACTTGTGAATATAGATTACTTGAATATTGCAGATTTGAAAGCAAAAAGAGGAAGCAAATGCCAATGGGAAATGCACACTCAAGAAATCAAAAGAGCAAATTGAAGAAATCGAAACAGATTGAGTTATT
The DNA here is from genome assembly GCA_019776075.1 of Amaranthus palmeri. Classification (NCBI taxonomy): domain Eukaryota; kingdom Viridiplantae; phylum Streptophyta; class Magnoliopsida; order Caryophyllales; family Amaranthaceae; genus Amaranthus; species Amaranthus palmeri. The sequence goes on from JAAKBH010001024.1 coordinate 40,203, forward strand.
TTTTTAGACTTTGTAGATACACTTATATCTTGTGATGTACATAAACTTATATATTATATATAATTTCCTTTATTATTTTTATTTAATTGTTTGATGGATGTGTATATTTTAATTTTAATAATACAATAAATATATAAATACTTCAAAAGTCCAAATAAAAATGATTTTCAGATTCAAAATTCCAAATAGAACTCATTTTGAGATTCTAAATAAAAGTCATTTTCAAAATTTCAAATATACAAAATAGAAAAAATAATTGATGCTGTAACATGGGCTCCAGCTAGCAAATTGGTCGCCAACTGCGGCGACGAGAAAGATTGTCGCCAGGTCATCGCTCCATGGCCAAAAAAAATGGCGACCAATTGGCGATCACTTTTAGTTTAGCGTCCAGTATTTTTGCGATCACTATCATTCCGTCGCCCTCCCGTCGCTAAATCCACTTTTTGACCGTTTAGCTTCCAAATGGCGATGATAATCGTGGTCGCTATTTTATTATTTTTTTGTAGTGCTTTAAAGCCAAGGTAATCAGTGCAACCTACATTATACGTAATATAATATGTAAGTTTGATTATTTAACAACCATATGGAATAGTATAAGGTGTTATGTGCATCAGATATCAGTATGATAAGACTTTTTACACTCTTTACAGATTGGCAAGCCATAACTAGAAGACGGGGAAGTCATTTACATAGTACTTTGACTCAAAAACAAAAATATCGGTCTAATGTACCAAGTACAACATGATTAGCAAGCTAATGTGCTTTTGAAATTTGCAATTCATTCAAATGGTCAAAATATAGCACAAAGCCAATCATAATTCGAATTTTTCGATTTGCGATTCACAAGGATATCAACAAATCATGATACACTAATTGTACCAACAAAGCATTATTAAGAATCGGGAAGGAAAAATCTAATTTTTAATCAAGCTATTTTTTTTCATCTTTTCTAACATGAAACAATATCATTTGTTTAATGTATGCCCATTTGGAAGAAACTCCACATTTGATTAAGCCAGCATGCTCAGCTTTGCATAAAACATACAAAAAATAAATAAAAAGAAAAAAAAAACTACAAGCTGCAATCAGAACAAAAATATGAAGTTAAATGCATTTCCTTTGCCAAATAAATCAAATGACAAGGCAAAGACCTGAAGCTTTTTGATCTTCTTGAGGATATCATCAATGGCATCTCGACACCACAAACGAAAATCAGTAGCAACTTGATCATTTCGGCTTCGTGCAGTGTGAAGCTTTTTAGCAGGCTCACCAATAAGATCAGTAAGTGTTGCTTCAATATTCATATCAACATCCTCCCTATCACTTCTCCATATAAATTCACCAGCCTCTATACGGTTGTCTATTATATCAAGACCTTGGAGAATACTATCTCTATCTTGTACACTGATTAGTCCCTATAACCCATCAACAGATTTAGATTGTCAATTACTTCATTTTATCATCCCAAACCACATATGAGAAGCAAGTCATGATACTCCCTTCGTTCCTTTTTGTTTTCCACATTACTATAACGGGTAGTTCCATTTGTTTTCCCCTTTGGAATACTTTCCTAAAATGGAAAGTTTTTTTACACTTATACCCCTTAAATAACCCATTTTACCTTAAAAAAATAAGGATTCCCCTTTGGATTCCTGTTTATACCTCGGTCTTGACGTGAGTAATTATATCTCTTCTTACACTTCTCCTTCTCCGAAAAAACCATCCGTTGGTTTCTCTCTCTTCCTTGAATTTCTACCATGGCTTTCTAAGCCGTTACCCCCTGTTCATAACCCATTTTTTCTCCATTTTTACTGCACTAAAATGTAGATCGAATTTTGTTCTTCATTTTGAGGTTCGTTTTGTGATTTTTGGTTGCGTTTGATTTTTTAGCCCTCTGTTTGTTGGCGCCTTTTCTTCGACCTCCATTGTTATTGTTCTTCATTTGGTTTGTCCATGGAAAAGGACGAATCAAATAGTGATTCAACCATACCATCATACCTTTATGACGGTTTATGTGAACGTGGAGAATTTTGTTCTTGTTCCATTAAAGGGAGGTCACACTCATATTCTAATGAAATTCTTAGATGGACCAAAAAAGATCTTGAATCATACAAAAAGGAAATTGAGGATGATGTTATTTCTAGGTTTCGTGATCCTACTCCTTCTCCTACTGTTGAAGAAGAATTACCATCAATAGTTCTTGAGTATTTTTTGGAGTTTCCATCTAATGAAACACCATCAACTCCATCTAAGATTGAAGAAGACAACAAAAATTTGGTTGTCCCTGACACTTCTGAGGACGTTATTGCATCAAGGGGTGAAAAAAAACCCTAAAAAACGTAAATGATTTTTGTAAGGTTTATTTTGACTTTCTTTAATTGTAAAATACTGATATTGGATCTGTTGGAGTGCTGGTGATGTTTGTTGTTTGAATGTTGGTGATGTTTGATTTTCTGATTTTTGATCTATGTTTTGATTAACCCTAATTTCGTCCTTATTTTGGTTAAGTCTGTGCAAGAAATTTTTTTTTAACCCCTGTGATGTGTTCATGCTTTTACTTGCTTAAAAAAAATCTGAAAAATTGTCTATAAGTACTTGGTTGAGTAGTAATTGTGTACGACGGACACATCAATTTAATTTTAGTTTCATGTAATGTCATTTGCTTCATTTGTTGTTGATTTATGAAATAACTGATAGGTTTTAAGACCTCAATGATGAATCAGGGGGCAAAATAACTGAATTGTTCATTATATAATGAAGTAAATACATATGCATGATCTTGGATTCTTTTTTTTTTGATGTTCATTTCACAATTTGTTGCTCCTAAGTAGGGATAGCAACGGGTCGGATCTGGGTCGGGTCCAGATGGACCCGGATCCAGATTTGTTTTCAAGATCAAGACCCGGATCCGGATCCGGACCCGCGGGTCTAGATTTTCAAGACCCATATCCGGATCCGTTGATATTCCGGATCCAGTACCGGATCCGGGTCCAAAATGGGTCTAGCCGATTTTTTGCATTTTGGGTAATTTTGTATCGTATTGAGATTGCGAAAAAGTGATATTCTTTGATTGATGATAATAATATATTAATTTGTAATAGATCATCCAAAATAAACATTATAGAACTTAATTAATAGTCTTGAAAATATTTATATATATATATATATATATATATATATATATATATATATATATATATATATATATATATATATATATATATATATATATATATATATATATATATATATATATATATATATATATATATATATATATATATATATATATATATATATATATATATATATATATATATTTGAAAATTGGGAATTATTTATTAAAAAGAGTCGAAAGGAAACACAACCACTGAAGCTTGGGAACTCCAAATCCTCCGGCATAAAAAAACCCCGAGGGGAAAAAAGCCATCGGAAGAGAGGGCCAAGCAACAGGCCACTCAGAAACAGCATAGGAGTGGACTATGCATCACCAAAAGATTCCGAAAATACGGATACTACACCTAAAACACCACAAAGGAAACAAAACTAGCAAAAATAACACCAATACAGGTTGTTACACCCACTACACCAAAACTAAAATGACAAAAACCAGTCGTAGCAACACCATGAAACGCCAGCACCAAGAAAACCAGCCTACTCAAGGCCTTCCGCCGCCAATGTAGACCACACGCATATACTCAAAGAAGTCCAAAGACAACAGTTTCACCACACCATGCGAGAGCGACATAACACCAGATTTGAGTCAAAAAAAACCCACCAATCACCAAGCACCATCACCTTACACACCAATTTTGGATGAATACAAGAGACCCAACCAAAACCAAAAGATCACCATAAGACACCAAAGGACCAACTCTAAAATACCCCAAATCCAATTCGCAATAGAATCCAATTCGCAATAGGCAAGACTTCTCATCATTTATAATGAGGCACCAGCATCGCTCAATGGCGCCCGCATCATCACCATCTTTCAACTTCCCAAACAACGACACTGTCATAAGAGAAAAACGACTACCCGCCAACCAACACGACGTAGACCCTCACAACACCAATGAGTCAGAAAACAGAGAGTCACCCAATGACTAAAGCTGCTTACCCAGAGCCTCCCAAACGAGACCAAAACCAGCAACGAAAACGTATCCCTCGCTTATTTAGCTCACGCACCAGCCCACCGAGAACCTCCCATTTCTATCTAGGATAATCAAAGACCCCTCTAAAACAGCACCATTCAGCCCATCAGAAACCAGCACAGCAACAGCAACCATCATATCCCCATCTTCTTGAGTTTGCCCATCACCATACAAAGCCCGCCATTTCCAGACATCAGCAAACCAAGCCCATATTCCAAGAAACAAACGACTCCCTAATTCAATTCAGACACCAGACAGACACCGTCGAACAAATCTCCTATAGAAACCCACCATCCAACAAAAACAACCTCAAAAGAATCTTCACCCAAACACCAGACAGAAACCAAAACGCATAGAGCTCAATTCAGCCAGCTCCCCAGACTCAAAGAACCTCGACCGTCGAAACAAAACGACCTCAAACTGAAACCTCCTAGAGACCGCCAGCCGTCAGAAAACTTCACCCCTGTCACGAAGCAAAACACCCCAACTTCCGGGTCAAAAACGCCAGACCATCAGCAACCCAGAGAAACCATGGACCTTCAAAGAAACAAAAAACGTAGACACCCAGAAAAACAAAACACCGTCGAACAAAACCCAGAAGGAGAAGAAACAAAATACGTAGAAACCCGCCATAGAAATACCAAAGAACATCATGGCAACCATCAAGCTCAGTCGTAGACCACTAAGACACTAGAAACAGACACCAAAACCAGACGAGCAGCCCAGATCTTTGAAATTCCAAATTAGAAAAAGTCCGCCCAAAATGCCATTAAAATTGAGAAGCTTCAGCTGGAAAATGAAGAGTCAAACCTAAAACTCGAATACCCAGAAACCGCCATAGAAAAACGCCAAGATCTCTCACAAACCACCAAGAACAGCCGCAAGAAAAGGTCGGCAAGATTTGAAAACACCAGAGAATGCCTTGCAGCCGCCGTCAGAGAACTACCATTTGAATGGACCTCCCAGAAATTGAATCTCTAAACCCACAAAAACCAGATCGACGCTTGAAATACCACCAGAAACTTTCGAAAACAACTCCAGAACAACCCAGCAGACACCATCGGAAAATCTCCAGCACCTTCGTGTGCTTTCCATGTCCTCAACCAACCATGGAACCATTATGCTCAGAAAAAACCGCCCTTTACTGCTTTGCACTTTCAGACCAAACCCAGATCTAGACTAAGACCGATGAAGACCACCGCCCAAAAGAGGGATAATAAACGCCCAATATATATATATATATATATATATATATATATATATATATATATATATATATATATATATATATATATATATATATATATATATATATATATATATATATATATATATATATATATATATATATATATATATATATATATATATATATATATATATATATATATATATATATATATATATATATATATATATATATATATATATATATATATATATATATATATATATATAATGTGACAATAACATATAATTAGACAAAATTAATCATCACAGATGCACAGAGTAGTTACTGGGGTTGGGTAGGACATTAAAGTTTGGGATTGAAGGGAATTAGATTAACTTAAACTAGAAGGTTTTAAGTGGATAATGGCATTTGCGTATATTATTAGTCCAATAATATTTTGGATTAATAAAATAGAAAACGGGTCTTATGGATCCACGGGTCCGGGTCCAGGCATTTTTTTGAGATCCGGACCCGTGAAATGCACACGGATCCAGATCCGACCCGGATCCGTCAGATCCATATTTTCAAGACCCAGACCCGCAAAAACGGATACGAATCCACGAATCCGCGTCGGGTCCAATATCCATTGCCATCCATACTCCTAAGTCTCATAGAATTAATTTTAATGATGACAAGCAAATAACTGAGGGGCTTTAATTTTTGATTATCTTTGAGTGTCTTCCACTGCTTCATCATATGCTTCCAAAATTTGTTGATCGTGTTGAGCAACATCTTCATTCTCTGTTTGTTGGGTTAGCTGATTTCTGTTTGGGTTAAGAAAACGTACACATTCTCTAACCAATTGTGATGGTACTCGCACTTGTAATCTTAATCTTCCATTGTCTTCTTGCACCTTTTTCCCAAGATGTGGTTGAATATAGTCGTTTGACCCTTTAACCTTTAGGATTTCATTTAAATGATGTTGTAATGAAATCCAAACATTGGTTAAGGTCTTTGGATGTAACTCCTCGAATGCATCTTCCACTGCCTTTATTAACTCATTCATGTTCTTTGGCATTTTCTTATGCATTAGTGATTGTATGCTCCGAAAAAAACCTAAATCTAGAATATTACAATCGGGACTATTTGGTGGTTGTTGAGTTAAAATGAATGTTAAACCCCCTCGCCTATTGTGTTGTTGCCAAATTGGATCATCATTTGTTATGTGAACCCTTGCATTGTCTTGTTGGATGAAAATTGTTGATGGACCATCACTTGGCCATTTCCTAACTATTGCTGGAATTAGCTGTTCAATTAGCATGGTCCTATAAACCTCTTGAGTAACCGACTCAGTTGGTTTAATTTCTATAGACCCCCTTGGACGGTTGATTGAATTTCTTTGTGCTGCAAATCTATTCACGAAAGGGAAAATACCAATTTTCCCATTAAATATGCATTGCCCATGTTGATTCCATTTAGGCCTTGCAACTGCCCCTAAAAACATGGCTTTCGGTATGAATTTTGACAACTTACTCGCTCTATATGGAATTTTTTTCCTTGTTTGATAAATAAACTCTTTGTGTCTTCTTGGTTAAGTAAAACCATTTTTCATCAATATGTATAAAGTCATACATGGCTTTATACATTGGATGCAAGGTTGTTAGGATCGGGATTCTATGTAGGATTGTTGAGGGGGTAGGATCGAAATCGGTAGAATCGGATCGTAGGATCGTGTGATCCTACAAATATGCATTAATATGCTTTAGATAGCTCATTTTCAATTGTATTTGTTCTTTTTTTAAGTTTTAAGGTTTAAATCAACACTTATATTAAGTTTTGTAAAAGAATACCTTTAATAATCATATTCAAAATGCGAATCAAGAAAAATTTGAATTTTAATCGTATTGATATAATTGTTTAGATATATTCATATATATATATATATATATATATATATATATATATATATATATATATATATATATATATATATATATATATATATATATATATATATATACATAAGTAAAATCTAGATAATATGAAATTTTTGTATGATTGAAATTACCCTTGTAGGATCGGATCGTAAAATCGTGTTATAATTTCACCACTTAACTTTTGAAGCTATGTAGGATCGTACGATTCTACCAACATTAAGATCCTACCTATGATTCGGATCGATCGCCTAATTTTGGATCGTGAAATCGTAGAATCGTTGATCTGGATCGAGATTCTGATAACCATGATTGGATGATGTTGAATTGTGTCTTCTTGAATAAGACTTAAAATCCACTCAACCCTTCTTGCCTTGTTTGCATCCGTTAATGAAGGGTGGAGAGGATTTGAATGTGCCTTAATCTCCCCCCTTTGAATTAATTGCCAAACCGTTGTTGGTGCCAAGTCTAAACATGTTGCAACGTCTCTTATACACGTACGTTCACCGATTGGTTTTGATTCAAGTACATTGGGTTGAACTGCAACTCGTTTTCTTCCACAATTTCTGAACTTGGCATCGACAACATACAACTTGTTTTCTTCTTTGCTTTGAATTGCACGTTTCCAAAAGTTTCGAATTGTTCTTGGTGTGTACCCATACTTGTTTGCTATTCTAACAAATGTTCCATGTGGGAGTGTGTAATTAACTTTGAGTGACAACATTTCATGTAATATGAGATGCCTCAACTCATTTGTAAGCCTTGGCTTACGTTGAGGCTGCTGTTCTGGTACTGCTGCATCATTTTCATGTGGTTCCTCCTCCAACTCCGAGCTCGACTGTGGATCGTATTGGTTTGATCCAAAATACCAAGCCCCTTGTAGTTCTTCTTCGTTGTCTGAAGCCATTGTATTATGGCTAATGATGCAAAAGAGGTTGTGAATTGAAGTTACTGTGAAGATGATTATAAGCTATTGTTTGTGTGCTCTGTTTTCTGTTTTAAGCAACTGTTACTTGTTGTTCGTGGGTTTTAAGCTACTGGAATAACGCTTACATTGCTGATCAGCTTTAATAGGCTGATTTAGAATTTGTAAGGTCATCTTTTTTTGATTATACTTGTAATAATTCAATTAATACTTGTAAAAATTCCCTCCTTTTTTTTAGAACCAAAAATGGAAAGTTTCCCAATTTGGAAAGTGGTTAACTTTCTCTCCATGTATTTCTCTCTCCTTAATAAAATCAGATTTTTATTTTGATTATTTTATTATATCATCAATTATTTTCTCTCTCATAATTCCAATAACATCATTACTTCCCACTAATTTCTAATTAAAATAATACCCACTCACCTCAAAGATTCTGTTTTTCTTAATATGTGTGATTTTCCCAAATAGGAAAATCATTTAGGAACGGAGGGAGTAGTATTTTATCTCAACACACCAAACATAAAATGATAAAATCCCATATTTGCATAATTAGGGTTTTGAAGGCCGCTTTAGCAAATCTATTAACTAATAACCATTTCCAATGGTGTAAACAAAATCTTAACCACAGTTATGTAGCTAGTTTGTAACCTAAAATCCCTGATTAATCATTCAACATCTAAAAAAATTAAAAAAATCCAGAAAACTGAGCTGAAAGGAATTAACATCAATAAAACAACCATTTATTGATTACGTCAAAGATTATGATCGTGTTTTTCCTGAGAACAAAACTCAAAGTGACAAAATAAAGAACCCTAATTGGAGTATTCTTTACTACCCAAAAAAAATCTAGACATTTCCATTGCATAAAAACAAAAATTAACCTTAATTATAGAACAAGAACGAATCCATAATGAGTCAATATGCATCAACAAATAGTGAAACAAAGAGGATGTGCAAATCTGAACTAAATAAAACAATATTAATAATAGAACAATAAAAAGTCCAAGTCCATTTCATTTCATATAACTTGGTAACTCAACAATTCCTATAACCGTCCAGGATTATGAAGGCAAAGACTAATTGGAATTTAGTATTAATCAAGCGGAAGCTTGCTTTTGCCAACACAATAAAGGGGATTACTTAAAGGATAAACCAATGTCCAAGTAGAATACTTGAACCACAACCAAAGCAATATGACAGAAGTCTTAACTGTCTTAAATAAAGGAAAATTACAACCATATCGAAATAAGTCCAAAGTTCAAATTACATCCTTAAAGTAGTCCAAACCTAAACAACCATACCAATAGTCTCTCAAATACAATAAAGAGGTCTACACAAAAGGGGAGTCATACTCAAACTCGGGTTCATCTTCCGCTCGCATATCAATTCTTCGTCGAGGTGCCATAGGGGTTTACTCTAAAAACAAAACCATTGAAAAACATACAAAGCATAGTATCAGCAAAAAGGCTGAGTATAAACACACTAGTGTCCGTCAAACAAGTTGTTAAAAACCTTTTCGATTTGAGTAAATTCATTTTGAAAGATGCTTTTCATTTGATAAATCATATTATCATTCAAACCCAGTTCAATGGTTCTATAGTAATTTCAAATTCTCAATTTTCATTATAAATCTTACGATCTCAATGGATCCAATCAATTTCAAACTCATATCGTAAGTTTGCATGGGTACTCTGTGAGTCATCCTGTGACTCGTTTGGCAGTCGGTCTACCGTCCGCGACATGTCCGGCAAGTGTAACACAATGGTATTGTGAACAATACGCGCTCAGCATTGGTGAACTGTTTAATCATGCACACAACATTTGTTGTGGCATATGTACCCGCCATTTAGGCTAAAACATTTTTGTATATAATTTCAATAGCATTTGAAAATTCAAAAAAAATACTAACTTTTTCCTTATGATGAACATCTTTTATTTGCAACATAGCAAAACATACTTTCTTTACAATATAGCAAAAATCAAATCATAATATTTCCCACATGGGTAAAACATGCTTAGCATAATCATATCATCAAACATAACCTTTGTATTATATTGGGGCATCACTAGCATGTGTCGAAATGCATCGCAACAAAAAGTGATAAAAAAATTCAAAACGATTTTTCAACGAAACCACTAAAATGTTTTGTTTCAATCAAAGAGTTTTGGAATTCATTCAAAACAAGTATGTATAGTTCATAAGTCTATAAAATCATTATGACAAAAGATTTCATAAAACATTATTTTCTTAAATAAGAGATAGTTTTGCCGGTAATAAAATCGATAATTGATTTACAAAATACATATTAATTCTCCAACAAGACCCAAGTTAATCAAGTAATTATAATACCTTAATTAAAATGGGTTTAAGTTAGTCCCATCATATTATAATTGGTTATGCCACTTAGAATGATTTTACAATTATTTTCGACAATCTAGGTTTTTACCGTTATTTAAATGATGTTTTAAATCCCCAAATATTTATAACCATCTAAGTAAAACTTATTTTACACTATGAGGCAGTAGGTTATTAACAAAATTATAAGTTTTTGATATTGGTCTATCTTTACTCAAATTTAATTAACAATATTACACCTTTAAATAATTAACAATATTTATTAATTTGATAAATTAGTAAATAATTAATAATTAGCTTAATAAAAATTAACTAAAGTTCTAGAAGTCATAAAATACTTCTATTAGCTCATTTTAACTAATAAATATCATGTACAATATTTTATATTTTTTATATACACATTTTGTCGATAAATCAATAAAATCGGTTTAAAATTATTTAAGTCCAAATAAATTAATAAAAAAACTTTTATAATGTTCCAGAAACTATTTTAAAGAATATAAAATTTTAAATAACCATTAAAAATCGTGTGGGGTATTTTTAATAATTAATATTGTTATTTTACCGATAAACCGATTAAAATTTATTTAAGTCCATATATGGTCACAAAAATCCATATAAATTTCTTAACATGTATATACTGTTTATATAAGTGTTTCATAAATTTTTCATACTCAAAAGACGTCATTTAGTATTAATTTTGTATTTTACCGTTTTTTAACTTATCGATTATTATTAACCGAGTAAAACTTATTAAGGTCCTTAAACGTCAACAAAATCTTCTCAAAATTTTAATAATTTTATATTTTACTATTTCACAATTTATCGATAAACAATTAACGATTACTCAAAAATCATGAAAAATTCCAAATTAAATATATTCTGGCCAAATTTTGTTGGAGACATTATAATATGATTTTATTAATTATTTTTGATGATCAAGAGTTTATGTAATACCATATTTCATAATAAGAGTATTTAACACCTTAAAATCCATTAAAATATTGATTTAACGAATAAATTTCAACAAAATTATTCAAGAGATTATTTTAATATATAGCTACTGGAAATTACTCTTAAAATGCATTTCAAATATTTTCTAAGTCCATAAAACCAATTCTATCACAATTACTTTCACAAAGCAGTGTAAATCATGCCTTTAAATATACAACAATTCCTAAAATCAACATGCATGATGCATACTCAAAATTATCATTGATATCATTTTTCTAGATTTAAAAACTTCTCTTTGGGAATTTTATTTTTCTTCTAAAAAAACACATGTTTATACAAAACTTTCCCGACTTGTTCTTAAACCCTTTAAAAATCACCCCATGTGACATACCTCGACTCCAAGCCTATATAAGTATTTCGTAAGCTCCTATATAAGCTCCGATGCGTTCTTAGAAGTGGTTCTAACTTCGGGTCCTTGCACTTCAAGCCTCAACTCCAACTCTTCAACTAAACATATTGCATTCATCCAAAAATCAATAATAATTTTGGATTTCTACCATGCACTTAACTTTTCTTAGTTGGAGTTGTTAAACTAATACTTGTGATGATTTTAACATATTTGGAGTATACTTATTATGTTGAGCAACATACTTAATCAAGTCTCATAATTTTACTTAAATTTTTAAAGTAAGAAAATATATAAGTTTGTGAAAAGAACATTTTCTTTTCTTTTACTTTCTATAATAATCGATTTTTTTATAGAGGTTTTATAAGTGATAATTTTCTTAGTTTTAGATACAAAAATATTCATGATAAAATGATCTTAGTTTATAGAAAGATTCATGTAAGAGTGTTCTTCATGAACAAGTTTTAACAAAAACTAGTGGAATAAAGAAATGATCATAACTTACTCTATGCTTGGTGGATTTCTTCAAGTTTGGTGTCTAAGGAAAGCTCTTGAAATGAAGATTATTTTTATGGAATATTTGAGTTTATAAAAAAAAATTTCAGAAGTTTTAGATGAGTTTTTGAAGAAGATTTGATAAGAAAATAAGATGTTTTTGCTAGGATTTGTAAGATTGAACTTCTTTAGTTCTTATGGGTGAATTTGGGAGCAAAATAATCAAATAGCTCTTAATTTCTATTGTTCGCATGCTTGTCATGATGGTGTTTTTGGGTTAGAACAAATGGGGCTTTGGGTAGAGAGTTTGGTGGAGTGTGTAAGTGGGTTTTGGGGCTAAAAGAGGGGTAGAATGGGGGGCTGCTGTTTTGGGGCTGATTTGAGGTGGGTTTTTGTCTTATTTTGGTCTATAATAGTGTAGGAAAGATTTATCTATGATAGCTTAAGGTTTGGGTAAAAATTGTTGTACATGTAACAAGTTATGTAACTTATACTTCATGTTTAAAATCACTTGTATATGTGTATGAAATATTTAATTTACTCCCATCATGGTTAAATAATATGCTCGGGTAATAATTAAAATTTTCTCGAACTATTATCGGCAGTTGCTCAACTTTAAGTTTTACCTCCAAAGTTTATGTTTCTTGTTACGATTCATAACCACGTTACAATTTAACAAGTTTCCAATCATCGTAGAAAATTTTCAAATCTCTACCATCAGTAATTAAAATTTAATTAGTAAATGACAAATATTAAAAGAAAAAATTTAGGCGCTAAAAATGACGAATAAAACCTCATTAATAATGCGACTGTTTCAATTACATTAAGAAAGAGATTGTAATCTCTTTTATTAACCTTTACACATAACCCAAACTAACCCTAATATAACCCAAAAATGAAATTGAAAATGCAGATAAATAAAAATACCCAACTCAGATTAAATTTAAATAATCAAAGCATGTATAGTGTTCTATTCAGAATACTAATGATGCAAAAATCCCAAATTTGGGTAATTAGGTCTTTATATGTCAGTTTAACAAATCATAAATTGAACATCTTTTATACCTACCCAAATATGCAAAAGAATTAGAATACCCACTAAAATAATTTCAATCAATTAATTAAAAGAAGTCAGAGCCAGAACCTGACTAGTAAGCATGGTAGCATGAGCACGGCTACCCATAATATCATTTTGTAAAGAGCTTTATCGAAAGAGATGGACTCAGTAAAATTCTCAACAGTCTCGGTCACACTTTCCTCAAATCTTCCTCCCCATAATTTAGCCTCTTTATCATCGTTGTTTTGAGAACTCATTCTATTACAAGGCACCATTGAGGTGTTTTGAGATGCTGCCATGGAAGTTGTATTGAAGCTTTATCACTAAAGAAAAAATGGGTTTAGGAGAGAGAAAGAAAAGGAATCTCTTTGATATTACTATTCTTGTTAAAATGTACTGTAATGATTTACCTCTCTTTATATATGAGAGTAAAACAAACAATGACAGCTAATACATGGGTTTGTTACAAAGAGTGTTCAACAAGAAAACAAAATATACTACTTTATTACAAGAATACAAGAATACACGTATGATACAATATATACATTATGAAGCAGTATTATTAGCATCCCCCTCAAACTAGGGGTAGAATGAATGCCGAGCTTGGAAAGGAGTGTCTGAAATTGAGCCGAAGGCAGGATCTTAGTGAAATCGTCGTCCAGCTGACTAGAAGTAGGCAAATATGTAAGTTGTAACAAACCATCCATGACTTTCTCACGCAGTCTATCTCGATGTGCTTCGTACGGTCATGGAGAACGGGATTATGAGCAATGTTGAGGGCAGATTGGTTGTCACGATGGAGAGTGACGGGCCGAAGATTACAAACACCTAGTTCCTCAAGAAGGCAAACTGTCCAGGTGATCTCGGAGGCGGTAGAAGCCATAGCCCGCTATTCGGCTTCGGAAGACGAGCGGGAAACGGTGGTTTGTTTCTTGGATTTCCAGCTAATGGGAGAACGAACAAAGAGAAGAAGATAGCCAATAATGGAACGGCGTGTATCAAGACAAGAACCCCAATCGAAATCGGAAAATGTTTGAAGGGACAATGTATCAGTAGCACGGAGTAAGATGCCTTGAGAAACTGTGCTATGAACATAGTTAAGAGTGTGACAAAGAGCCTGGTAGTGGGCTTCGGTTGGGGATTGCATATATTGGCTAAGTGTTTGGACGGTGTAGGCAAGATCGGGGCAAGTATGGGTAAGAAAATTAAGTTTCCCAACAATGCTACGGTAGAGTTTAGGATAAGAGAATGGAGGGGATTGGTCTTTTTGGAGCTTGAGATTAATAGGCAAGGGGGTAACCACGGTTTTGAAGTCGGTAATACCATTGTCCCTGAGTAGTTCATGAGTAAACTTATGTTGTGTCATTGTTATGCCGTCAGGTAAATAATTAACCTCAATCCCAAGGCAAAATTTCAATTGACCCAAATCGTTTATAGTGAAGCCCCAATGAAGGTGGAGCTTAAGATCATGCATAAGAGAGGGAGTATCACTAGTGAGTATTATATCGTCTACGTAAACAGCCGCAAAAGTTAAAGATGTGGCGGTACGACGAATGAAAAGTGAAGCATCGTAATGAGATTGAGAAAAACCTTGCTTCTGAAGTTCAAAGTTTAGTTTAGCGTACCATTGACGGGAGGCCTGTTTAAGGCCGTAGAGAAACTTTTTGAGCCGACAGACGGAGTTAGAATCATGAGTTAAACCCGTAGGAAGGACCATATAGACCTATTCATGTGAATCCCCATGGAGGAAGGCATTATGAATATCCAACTGATAAAGGGACCAAGACTTGGATGTGGCAAGAGCAAGTAGACAACGAATGGTTGTCATTTTAACAACAGGAGAAAAGGTTTCTTGATAATCGATGCCATAATCCTGAGTGTACCCTTTAGCAACTAACCGGGCTTTGTAACGCTCGAGGGAACCATCTGATTTAAGTTTAACTTTGAAAACCCATTTTCAGCCGATAGGTTTCTTTCCCGGAGGTAAAGGAACTATATCCCATGTATTGTTTTTGTCAAGAGCAATAAGCTCGAATTAGATGGCCTGAACCTAGTTAGGATCTTTGATGGCGGAAGCATAGGAGGTAGGTTCATGATGAGAGGACTGGGAGGCAAGAAAACTAGTATGAGAAGAGGGAAGATGAGAAGTAGATACAAGATTGCACTAATGATGGAAACTAGAATTGCAGACATAGTCTTTGAGGTTGGAAGGTGGATGAGTACTAGTGCGGGTGGATTTTCGAAGCGCAGGAGAAGGAGTGGGTATGTAAGAGGATAAATCCACAATGAGGGAAGGAGTATTGGAAGTGGGTAAAGGAGAATCATTATTAGAAGAAATAGGGGAGGTAGGTAGAGGGGAAGGAGTAGGGTCATGAGTAGTAGGGGGCGGTGTAGGCGTGGGAAAAGATTGAATTTCTGGGGAAAAGGGAATACTTTCATGTGATGTAGTGGAAATATCTTGGGAAGGTTAATTGGGTAACGCATATTGGGTAAAAGAAGGAGTAAAACTAGGGGAAAAGTCAAAAATAGGAGTACTAGTGGGTAGATAGATGTGGGAATAAGGAGAAGGGTCAGAAACTTTTGTGTGAAAAGGGAAGTTGGTCTCTTGGAATTGAATATCTCTAGAAACAACAATTTTATGAGTATGAAGATTATAAACACGATAACCCTTTTGTGCAAAAGATAGCCAAGGAAAACGCAAGCATTAGCACGAGGATCAAACTTCGTTCGCCCTTGTTTAAGAGTGGAAATATAACACAAACAACCGAAAGTCTTAAGATGAGTAAGGGAAGGGGAATAACCGAACAATTTTTCGTAGGGAGAGACAAAATTTAGAAAGGAGAGGGGCATGCGGTTGATGAGGTAGCAAGCACATAAAATACAATCGCCCCAAAATTTAAGAGGGACATTAGACTGAAAATACAATGCACGAGTAACTTCCAACAAATGCTTATGTTGTCATTCGACAACACCATTTTGTTGAAGTGTGTCGCTACAACTACATTGATGGACAATGCCGCGAGACTGAAAAAGATGAAGCATATGACCCTCACAAAGTTCCTTGGCATTGTCGGAACGAATAGTATGAACAACACCATTGAACTGAGTGGAGACATAATCAAGAAAATGAGTTAAATGAGCAACCGAATCAGATTTGTGTTTCATTAAAAAAATCCAAGTACAACGGGTAAGGTCATCAACAATAGTAAGGAAGTAAGCACAATTATTATATGTTTTGTGACTATAGGGACCCCATACATTGATGTGAAGCAAATGAAAAGAACTAGAAGACTTAATGGTGCTAGAAGAAAATGGGAGACGTGTTTGTTTAGCTTTAGGACACATAGTGCAAATGACATTATTCTTGAAGTGCTTGACATCAAGATGAGGGCATAGTAACTTCAATGTGTGCATAGAGGTATGGCCAAGACGGAGATGCCAAAGCATAGGAGACTCGGCAGAGGAATTAGAATGGCGAGCAACAGTAGCATGAGAAGGAGAATCAGCTATGGTCGGTTGCGGAGAAGTGCAGTAAAGACCACGAGAAAGACTACCAAGAACCAGTGGCTCGCTCATCGAAGGGGCCTGAACAAAAATATGGAAGTGAGAAAAACGCAAAGTAGCACCATTATCAACGCATAAACGTTGCACAGAGATAAGATTGTAATGGAATTGGGGCACATATAAAACATCATTAAGCATAAGATTATTAGATAATTGCACATCACCAATCATAGTAACAGGTATTTGGCAACCATCGGGAACAGTGACGTGATGGCGATGGTCATGGAGAGGCTTGACATTAATAAAGAAGGCTAAAGAGTGACACATATGATCCGTCGCGCCATTGTCAATAATCCAAACAGAAGAATCAAGAGTAGAGAAAAGACAAGAGATACCTGCCAAGTGAGAAATGGTAGAAAGAGTAGGTGAATCCGAAGGAGACACATCAGAGGTAGATTGTTTGTGCTTGCCAAGGAGAGATAAGAGGTTGTTGAATTGAAGAATGGCAAGGCCAATGTTCTCAAGGGAGACATCATCAGTGGTAGTGTGAGTCTGAAAAGAAGCAGTATAAGTTTTCCAAGCTTGGCGGAGGTCGGGTAACCGTAAATCTTGAAACAACGTTCAAGAGAATGACCACCAATTTTACAATGGTCACAATAATACCATAAAGTGCGCTTGTTTCCAGAGACAATAGAATGTGTTTGAGGCTTGGAATGAGAAGGAGAAGAACGATGAGATGCAAATTTTCGGTCAAACACAAACGCCATAGGTTCAGGTATAGGAGTCGAAAGATGAGTAAGTTCTTTATGGCGTTGTTCTTGCAAAAGAAGACGGTAGGCTTGGGAAATAGTAGGTGGTTGTTCCATCATAAGAATGTTGGTGCGAACCTACTGGAAAGAGTCATTCACTTTCATCAAAAAATGCATCATCCTTTGTTCTTGTTGCAAGGCAAGCTACTTCTTAGTAAGGCCACAAGTACAACCATCACAAGTACAATAAGGCAACGGATGGTGGTGGTCGAGCTTGTCCTAGAGAGCCTTCATTTTCGTAAAATATTCAGAAACATGCTGATCAGAATGTTGAGAAATGTTATTGAGGGCCTCATGTAAAGAGTATAGTTGAGCAAGAGAAGCTTGACCGAACCGGACTTAAAGATCGACCATGATACTCTTGGCAGTTAAACGATCCATGGACGCAATGAGCCAACCGATAACCATTTTATTACAACGAGTCCAAGCATGATAATCAGAGGAGGTAAGAGAAGGTTTAGGTAAAGTACCATCAATGAAGGACACCTTATTCTTGGTTGTTAAACCAATAATCATTGAGCGCTTCCAATCTGAATAACCAGTGTCGTTGAAAGGCGTGGAAACAAGTTTAGATCCGACATGATCCGACGGATGTAGATAGTAAATGCTAGAAGGATTTTGTGTGGAATCAAGAGTATCATCGATGGCCATGGATACGCAAAAAATTAGGGTTGCAAGATATAGAAAAAAGAAGAAAGAAACAAGAATAGAGACGAAAATAAGATCGAAGGTTAGGCTGATACCATGTTATAAGGCACTATTGAGGTGTTTTGAGATGCTGCCATGGAAGCTTGTATTGAAGCTTTATCATAGAAGCAAAAATGGGTTTTTTGGAGAGAAAAAGAAAAGCAATCTCTTTGATATTACTATTCTTGTTAAAATGTATTGTAATGCTTTACCTCTCTTTATATATGAGAGTAAAACAAACAATGACAGCTAATACATGGGTTTGTTACAAAGAATGTTCAACAAGAAAACAAAATATACTACTCTATTACAAGAATACAAGAATACGCGTATGTTACAATATACACATTATGAAGCAGTATTATTAACACATTGTACTCCCAGTCCCAGATGAAGAAGAGGAGAACGAACAACATTGAACTAGTGTTGGGGTTTAGGAACTTTTAGATAATTGTAATATTTGATTTTGAAATTGAAAGGTGTTATTGTTTCTGGGTGATTCATGAAGGGAAAAAGACTGGTAAATAAGTGAAGAGGCAACCATAGCAATGAAAGGATATAGAAGATGTGGGTGTTATAGTTGGAAATAGTGCTACATTAGCCCACCTATACATAGACCATGATGGCTCCTTTTCTTGCAATATGCATAATGCATTGATGATCCACATACAATGAGTTATGAGTCTATTTGTAACGGTCCGGCTTAAGTGACCCGGATAAATATATGAAAATATGACTCCGGTTCACAAATTGGACACTTAGAGGAAACTTCCTTTCCAAGATCGTCAATGTTCCATCGATAAAAGAATATAACTAAGCGGAAATAAAACATATGATAGTAACAAGTCTATAATAGTTCCAACATGCAACTCAAGAGCCCATTGGCCTCTAAGACGCGTTAAGCAAAATAACGAAACGACAAATAAACCAAGTGTTGGCCCATTTAGTTTTGATGATAACATAAACTTTAATAAACAAACATATTTTGTCTTTGAGATTGTTTTGATAGGTCAAATATCCGATCTTTATATGGGTCGTTGATGGACCATTAAGCGTTGAAAAGGGATTACTTAGTAACTGTTCCAAGATTAAGTCAGAGTTCTAAGATTGGTCAATCGGAGACAGTGCAGTGTTCCCAGAATCAGCGGTCAGAGTAGAAGTCAACAAAAATAATTAGGAAAATAATTTTTATTTTTATTTTTCTTCTTTAGATTTGTTGTACGGGTAAATTAAGTCTAGAATGCACAAGGAAATTAATTAAAAATTAATTTAACTAACTCCTAAAAAGTCTCCTTAAAATTAGGATCTTAAAATAAGTTTTCTTAAATTGTCTTAGCTATTTTTAGCTAAAAGACAAGAAAACTTGGAGTAACTACCAAGCTTTCCTACCACTCTCACGCGTAAACTAGCCCTCAACTCCCACTATCTTTGATCATGGGATTATGGGTTAATTAGATCTAAAAATCTATATAAAGGATTTTTATACAACTGGCACATTTGGTGATCATTTGAGAGAAATTTATTTTTCCGAAAATATTGTGCCCAAAATATTTCGTGAGGTTTACAAATTAAAGAAGAGGAAATCTTGATTGATTTTAATTGCTAATTAATTTCAAGATTTAATCCTTGTGCTATCCTTGATTTGATACATCCATTCTAGATAAATCTTGTAAAGGGTTTATTTGAGAGATTTTGTTATTTAGACTTGGGTAAGTCTAAAGAGAGGAGGAGAAGAGTAGAGAAAAGAGAAACGGTAAGAGGTACCGTGAGAAGAGAAACGGTAAGAGGTTACCGAGAGTAGAGAAACGGTAAGGAGTTACCGAGAGAAGAAAAAGAGTAGAGAGAAGAGAAAGAGTAGGAGAAGTTATTTTTTGTAATAGAGGAGTGATTTACATAAAATAATAGAGAAGAAAAATCCCTAGTGGGTCGTGGTTCTTTTTCCCACGTTAAATCTTGGTGTTCCTTTTATAGTTTTCTTTTATATTGACTTGAGTATTTTTAATATTCAAATTCCGCAAGAAAAGGGCTAAAAATACTCAAAGGGCGCAGTAACAATTCACCCCCCCTCTTGTTACATTTCATTGTCTCTAAGTGTTTCTACACCAAGATAAGTTTTGTTACACAGATGTAAATTATTTTCTACTCATAATTTTTATTACATAGAAATTCAGTCTTGGTGATATAGGCCCTAGATTGAATCCTCACTCCAGTCCCCCACCTGCAATCAACCTGCTAGTCGTAGAATGACAACAAATAACAAGTTTCAAAGAACAAATCTAATACACGTCAGAGACAACATACAAATAATCAACAAGTGGAATACAAGCAAAGTGTTCATCCTAGCATGCATAGGCTCTAATACGTTCATTTCCAAAAATACCCCACTTGTAACGTTGCCCGTCCTGTTTGTGTCGTCCAAGTCATTAAAAATCCATTTCTTTTTTGGAAGAATACACTTGGGAGAGCTAATCCCAAGGCAACCACCGACCTAAGACGTTGCCCGTCCTGTTCGGGTCGTCAGAGGTTAAAGTATGCATACCCCCAGGGTGACCGTAATGATCCAAAACTGCCATGGGAACAATATTTATATAATCCATTCCAAAATATTAACCCCTTTGGATAACCAAAACATCAATCCTCAATTATTAAGTTTAACTTCTATCAATTATTTGAGGTGTATAATCCTTATGTGAGTCACAATGCCATAATCAAGAATGAAACAACATTACTTGCACAACCACATAAATAGTATGGTCTAAGCGTGTACCTTTAAGCACGGCAACAACGATATTCAAGCACTACAGGAATTTCACCCTCTTATGAATCGAGGTCCTAAACAACACACACACCAAACGAACACGTATTAGAACATGTTTACACTTTTAACTCATTCCATACCACTAAAATATCAATAAGACTTGGTAACTTTAATTGATTTCATCAAATTCCTAATAGTTTAAAATTCCACATTTGACCAGAAACTTAAACTGCCAATTTGGACAGTTTAGAAAATTCAAATGAAAAATCCGACTTCATCACTGCGTCCGAAACACATCGATTACCTTGAACACCAATTTTCATAATTTCTAAAATACATTTACTATTTTTAGTTATTTTAAGCGTTTAAACGACTTTTAACATATCGGTTCAACAAAACAACAACGAAACGCACCCCACATAATAAAAATGAGGCGCCACTCCAAAGCAGCTATTACTGTCCGGAAAGTTCATGCCACTTAATTATTATTTCATATATTTATTATCCGAATTATAGATATCCAATTTACAACTCATAGCCAAGAAAACTAATAAAAACTGAATCACAAAACAACACAATTTATATCTTATCACACAAT
Source organism: Amaranthus palmeri (assembly GCA_019776075.1). Taxonomy (NCBI): domain Eukaryota; kingdom Viridiplantae; phylum Streptophyta; class Magnoliopsida; order Caryophyllales; family Amaranthaceae; genus Amaranthus; species Amaranthus palmeri. The sequence continues at coordinate 62,008 of JAAKBH010001024.1, forward strand.
CACTAAACATTTCCACCCACATACAATATTATCTCACACATAAATTCATCCATCATCAAAACACAAAACCATTAACTAAAACATTCTCATACACAAGACCACTCAACACACTTTTAAGTTAATAAATTAAAATAATGGAATTAAATACTTGATCTTCTCACAAATTGAATTTTGTAGAGGATCATAAACCAAAATAACCCTTTGAATCTAATTAGACATATAAACAAATTTAATCCCTTAAACAAATCAAATTTTGTTAAGGAACTTATGAAATCATGCATACTTATTTCACTTAATCAACACCTTTAAATTTCTTCTAGCAAATTGAAATTTTGCTAGGGAAATTCAGATCATGAAACAAATTTATTTAAATATTAAAAATAGGTTTTATTCTTATATCAAATTTGAATTTTGTTAAAGAATATAAATCAATGAAGGATTTTATAAAATTTTGACTTAACCCTTTTAACAAATCAATTTTGTTAAAGGATATATAAATAAAAACTTACATAAAAAAAATACTCAATCCTCCTTGAAGTCATAGGACATCATCATATATTGTTAAAGGATATATAAATTATGTGATTTATTATTATTATTATTATTATTATTATTATTATTATTATTATTATTATTATTATTATTATTATTATTATTATTATTTTGTCAATTAACTAATTATGTGATTTAATACCATGATCTACTTTTATCACACATGTATAATTATGATTAAAGATTAACTACTAAATGATGATAAAAAAAAATTATTAATTAGTTTTAATTTATTTTGATAAAGATTGACTATTATTAATTTATTTTAATATCGAATATTCAA
>JAAKBH010001025.1:0-62753 GCA_019776075.1 Amaranthus palmeri
TTTTGTGTCACTCATCGGGTAGTCATTAAGTCCAATTCCCGCATATTTTCTTGCATTCTACCCTTGTTATGTTAGTTAATTACTCATATTTTGACTTGGTTAGCGATTATTCACATTCTTGTGCATTTTAGTTCATTTAGGTGCATTCTATAGCATTTTCCCCCTTTTGTCTTTGGTTGTTTCTTTCCCCCTCCCCTTCTTCGCTCATTTGTGTAGGTTTCTCGCCTTCGAGACTGTGATTCAATAGCATGAGCGACTCGTCTCATCTTTTGGCGAAGCGCGGAATCCATTCCTTGCATCCAAAGAGCTTTCCAGCACCTTGTAGTCGAGTGGCTCGTTCGAGGCACTCTGATGCTCGTTTCAAGGCAAAGACACACAACAAACAGAAGCTACTGGACTATGGTGCTCGTTCGAGCAAATGAGGTGCTCGTTCGAGCACATTGGTGTTTGGCAGACACAAGCTCATGGAGCTGGTGCTCGTTCGAGCACATACTATGCTCGTTCGAGCACATACTATGCTCGTTCGAGCATTTGGTATTTTGGAGATCAGTAGCCTCTGAAGGCTAGTGCTCGTTCGAGCACCCCACCTGCTCGTTCGAGCACCTGTTCAGCGGGGCATCTTATGTTTCTTTGGCATATTTACTCTATTGCCCCTAGATCCTTCTTGTATATATAGGCACTCCACGAAATGTATTAGATCAGTTAGAATCATTAGAATAGAGTAGCTTTAGTTCATTTACTCTTGTTTTTCATTTCCAAAATTGATTTTATGGTGGGATTTGTTCCCTTTTTCTGAATTTAAGAAGAATATCCAAGGAAGAACTTCTCTTAGTTTGTGCTCAATCTTTCTCCTACTTCAAGGAAGTAAGATCTTGTAACCATATTCTATTAGTTAATGAAACTTTCAGATTTTAATTCCAGCTTTACATTTTCTCTTTGCATGTGGTTTTTCTAGCTTGATTCTTGTTTCTAGTTGTTAGATTATACCTTATCTTTAGTTAAAGTAACTTGTTGCATGCTTTTACTTCTAGTTCAACACTTGCATGTTAGTTTTTCCTAGTTGTTAGACCTTCTAAGGTGGTCATTCTTACTTTCGGTTCTTCATTATGTTTGATATGTGTTTCATGTCTATTTTCTTGCTTACATGAATTGTGAGTAGTTTAGCCTCTAGGGCATGGGGTAAGGAAGTTCATCAATATGTAATGGGGTGCATGTGCTAGATTTTGGATTATAGAGTTTGAGTGATGCTAGTCTAGTGAAGTTTGGTTCATGAGCTATCCTAAGAAGGAGTGCAAGTGCCCCTCACTTCACTAAACTTAGTTGATTTTGTGATTTCTCTTGGTGATATGTTTAGTTATCATTTCCATGTTGATGGTTGAAAAGCCAAGAAGCTTGAAACCATCATTAGTCACTTACTAACCCAAGAAGGTGTGTATTTGATGATGTTTTTAGTAGCTTTCATACTCATCAAGTTAGTTGCATTATCATGAGCTAGGATTTAAGATAAGACTTATGGATTAGTTGAGTTCAAGGCTAAGAAGCCCACACTCCATCCTGATTTGTATGTCTAAATTGCCAAGGCCGAGAAACCGAGGTGACACATAAGAGCTAGCTTCATTCACTTCTATACTCGTTTTAATCATCATGTTATATTGAGTTTGTATCCCCTTGCATGACGATGAATGGACTCCCCATGTCCTAGCTTATTCTTAATTGCTAATTCATTATCGCACTAGTTTGCTCGATTGAAGATAATTTAACCAAACAAAGATCTAAAAACAACCCCCTCTTACCTCTAATATAGTTTAAGCACAAGACCTCCTCCCTGTGGATTCGATCCCGACTTGCCACTTTACTTTTGTATTTTGGTGAAATAGGGTAAGAGTGATCAACGTTTTGGAAGTAACGACACCAAGGTGTTGGCCCTTTTGCACCTCACGATAGAAAACCGATCACTTTTTGGCGCCGTTGCCGGGGAGGCGCGGTTTTTGTTCTAAAAGCTAGTTATTAGTGGTGTTTTGTTCATAGTGTTCATAGAAATTATTTTGTGCAGTTATTCATTTATATTCTTTATACATGATTGTCAGTGCTTATGCTCTCTTTCTAGTGTTTGATGCATGAGACCAGGTGGAAGAAGAGCAACTCAACCATTGGAACCATATATCCCAGACATTGATCGATATCTGCGCACCCTCAGGCAGTTAAATCAACAAGCTTCCAACCTAGAAGATAACAACCCCATTATCACTCCAGAGCAATCTGACACAGAGTCTGAGTTCGAAATGGAGAATCAGAACAATCAAAACCCTCAACCCTTGTTCGGACAATTTGGTGCTCCTGGAGGATATGCTCCTCAAGGAGGAATTAGGCTCCCTACTACCGCAACCAATTACCAAATTCATCCGCAGTACACCCGAATGGTGAAGGAGGAACTTTTTAGTGGTTTGAAGAATGAGTGCCCTTTGGAGCACTTAGAAAAATTTCTTGAAATATGCGACCTCATTCCTTCTTGCTCCGATAGTCCTGACTATGTGAAGCTTCATCTCTTCAGGTCAAGCCTAGCAGGGGATGCTAAGGATTGGTATAAGTGTTTGGAACCTAATTCTTTGACAACCTGGGCAGAAGTGAGAACATCATTCTTGGAGAGGTTCTACCCTACAGTTAGAACCCAAGACTGGAGAAAGAAGATCGCCGCATTTACTCAAGAGGATGATGAGAGCCTCAGTGAAGCCTGGACAAGGTTTAAAAGAATGATCCGAGCATGTCCTCACCATGAGTTCGGGGAAAATCACCTGAACACCTTCTTTTATGATGGCTTGAATGATAGTACAAAAGCTTTGCTTGATTCGAGTGTCGGGGGTCAACTGTCAAAAATCCCTCAAAATCAGGTGAAGAATGCCATTGAAGAGGTAGCAAAGAACTGCTCTTGGGGTGTGAGAGGAAAAAGTAAACAAAAGGGATTGTATGAACTAAGTGGAGCCGATGCTATAAACGCCAAGTTGGAACTTCTTGACAAGAAATTGTCTAAGCTTGACTTGAAATCGACAACGTCGCCCTCTACTAATGTTTCTTCAATCAATTCTCCTCGTTTCAGTTGTGATATATGTGGTGGCACCAATCATGATACTTCATACTGTGGTGGTTCGAACTCTGAACATGTAGCCGCAATGAATAACTTTGGTGGGCAAAACCAGGGCTATGGGCAACAAAATTTCAGCGGGAACCCTCAACACAAGCAAGGGTATAACCGGGGATATCAAGGAGGGAACCAAGGTCATGAAGCATACCGACCTCCGCAAGCAAGAAACCAGGGCCAAGGGTTTAACAGTGGCAACAAGGGTGGTTCTTGGGTAAATCCTCAACCGCAACAACCGCAACAACATCAGCAAGCCATGGCTCAACTTGCACAGCTACAAGCTCTTTCACAGCAAAATCAACTCCTTACTCAACAAATTCAGGAGATAACTGCTCATGGAAAGATGGTAGATAATCAGCTGGCTCAACTTGCAAACCCTCCACCTCCACCACTTTTCCCGGGAAATGCACAGCCAAACCCTGCAGCCCAACCCTCCAATGCTCAGCATTCTGCCAAGGCAATTCATCTAAGGTCAGGGACTGCTTATGAAGGACCATCTATGCCACAAGAAGATGCTCCAAAGGGTGATAACAGGGAAGTTGTTGAAAAAGAAGCTCCTTCAGAGGTTGTGATTGAAGAAAGGAGTGAAGAAAAGGAAAATGATGTCGATAAAGGTGAACAACAAAAGAAGGACAATCCCAAGCCAAGTGAGCTCTCTAAGGAGCCCGAGAGAGTGTACGTGCCTCCAGTTCCATTTCCATACAGGAGGGTAGAGAAGCATCTTGATAAACAGTTTGAACGATTCTTGAAGAACATTGGGAAACTTGAGATGAACATTCCTTTTCTTGATGCTATGGCCCAAATGCCCAAGTATGCAAAGTTTTTGAAAGATCTCTTAACCAACAAGAAGAAGCTGGAGGAAGAAGTAATTAATCTACCGCATCAAGTGAGTGCACTGGTTCAAGGCAAGCTCCCTAGGAAGGAGAGAGACCCAGGGCCCTTCAATCTACCAGTTAAACTTGGTGATCTTGAGCCAAAGGGAGCCCTCGCAGATCTTGGGGCCTCCATCAGTGTAATGCCCTTATCCATAGCAAGAAGACTCATCTTTGATCTTAGGCCCTCAAGGAAAACAGTTCAGTTGGCTGATCGCAGTATTAAGATTCCTTGTGGCGAGTTTGAGGACATTCCGATTCAAGTGGGACACTTGGTGGTTCCTTGTGATTTCATTGTTATGGATATGGAGGAGGATCCTTATACTCCCCTTATTCTTGGAAGAGCGGCCTTGAAAACTTTGAATGCGGTGGTAAATTGCAAAGATGACACCATCTCTGTGGAAGTGGCAAATGAGAAAGTAGTTTTTCAGTTCTCCAAATGCATGAAAAAGCCAATGATGGAGCAAGTCTTCCGCATGGAAGTTGTTGATAGAGAACTTGAAGAGATGTGTGGTACAAGAAGAAGAGATGATGCATTGATGGAAGTTTTAAATGATGATCCATCGATATTTTCTGATGATGCAAAGCAATTGAAGGTGATCCTAGATGAAGCCGAGGTTTGTGACAAGGAAGACTGTGAATTTGAGGAAATTTGTGAGATTGTGAAGGAAGTATCGGCATTGGAGGAGTGTTCTAAGCCTCCTCCCGAGGTAATATTGAAACCCCTTCCCCCAAATTTAAAATATGAATTTCTTGATGATGATCACCGTTGTCCTGTGATAGTGAACTCCAAGCTTGATGACCACTCTATTTCCAAATTGATTTCTGTTTTGAAAAAATATAGAGAGGTCATTGGGTAAACTATTGATGATGTCAAGGGAATCAGTCCTTCCCTTACTATGCATAGGATTCACTTAGATGATGATCACTCCTCCTCCATTGAGCCCCAAAGACGTTTAAACCCAAACATGAAGGAAGTGGTTAAGAACGAGATTCTCAAACTACTTAAGGCTGGCATCATCTACTCCATTTCTGACAGTAGATGGGTTAGTCCCATTCATGTGGTTCCGAAAAAGGGAGGAGTGACCATGGTCAAAGGAAGTGATGGGAATATGATCCCTTCTCGTGCCACAACTGGTTGGAGAGTTTGCATTGACTATCGCAAACTAAACAAGGCTACGAGAAAAGATCATTTTCCCCTCCCATTTATTGATCAGATCCTTGAAAGATTAGCACATCATACATTTTTCTGCTTTTTAGATGGTTACTCGGGGTTCTTTCAAATTCCCATACACCCCGCTGACCAAGAGAAAACAACCTTTACATGCCCATTTGGCACTTTCGCCTACCGGCGAATGCCATTCGGGTTATGTAATGCACCTTCAACTTTTCAAAGATGTATGATGGCAATCTTTTCTGATATGGTAGAACAGTTTATGGAAATTTTTATGGATGATTTCAGTGTTGGAGGTTCGTCTTTTGACACATGTCTTGCTCACCTTGAGAAAGTTTTGAAACGGTGTCAAGAAACGAACCTTGTGCTAAATTGGGAAAAATGCCACTTTATGGTCCAAGAGGGAATTGTCTTGGGCCATTTGGTGTTATCTAGAGGCATTGAGGTTGATCCAGCCAAGATCGATGTCATAAAGAATCTCCCTCCCCCGACCAATGTAAGGGGAGTGAGATCCTTTTTGGGTCATGCCGGGTTTTATCGGCGTTTCATAAAAGGGTTTTCAACCATCGCCAAGCCCCTTACGGAGCTTTTGCAAAAAGATGTTGAATTCTCTTTCGATGAGCGCTGCCTTGAATCTTTCGAAAATCTGAAAAAGGCTTTAATATCTGCTCCTGTCGTGCAAGCTCCTGATTGGAGCTTGCCATTTGAACTAATGTGTGATTCCAGTGATATAGCTATAGGTGCGGTTCTCGGACAGAGAAAGAGCGGGAAATCCTGTGTCATTCACTATGCGAGCAAAACTCTCGATGAAGCTCAAAGAAATTACACCACCACGGAAAAGGAGATGTTGGCTGTGGTATATGCATTTGATAAGTTCCGATCTTACCTGATGTGTTCTAGGGTGGTGGTGTATACCGATCATGCTGCGATTAAGCATTTGGTGGCAAAGAAGGATGCAAAACCCAGATTGATTCGATGGGTCCTCCTTCTACAAGAATTTGATTATGAGATCAAGGACAAGAAAGGGAGTGAAAACTGTGTGGCAGATCATCTTTCAAGATTGACTCCAAGTGCTGTAATAGGAGAAGACAACCTCCCATTTATCGATTCTATGAAGGAGGAAACCTTGCTCTCGTTGATGGTTAAGGGTGCACCTTGGTTTGCAGACATTGCCAACTACTTGGCTTGTGGCATTGTCCCCGAAAGGAAGAACTCAAGGGAAAGGAGACTGTTTTTCAAGGAAGCTAGCCATTATTATTGGGATGATCCTCTCTTGTTCAGGTTGTGTTCAGATGGTTTATATAGAAGATGCATCCCTGAATCTGAAATTCCTAATGTTCTTGCTCACTGTCATTCTTTTCCCACTGGTGGACATGCCGGTGTCATAAAAACTGCTGCTAAGATTCATGAAGCTGGATTCTTTTGGCCAACCCTTCACAAGGATGTCAACGTATATGTCAAGAGTTGTGACGCCTGTCAAAGGGTAGGGAACATTTCTAGGAGGCACGAGATGCCGTTGAACAACATACTTGAATGCGAGGTATTTGACGTATGGGGAATCGACTTTATGGGCCCTTTTGTACCTTCTAATGGAAACCTCTACATTCTAGTTGCGATTGATTATGTCTCAAAGTGGGTGGAAGCCGTTTCATCTCCCACTAACAACCACAAGGTGGTAATGAAGTTGTTCAAGCACATCTTGTTTCCTAGATTTGGAGTGCCGAAGGTGGTAATTAGCGATGGGGGATCCCACTTCGCCAAAGATCAATTGAACAATATGCTGAGGAAGTATGGAGTTAATCACAAGGTGGGAACCCCTTACCATCCTCAATCACAAGGGCAAGTGGAAGTTGCGAACAGAGAAATCAAGGGGATTCTGCAAAAAGTGGTCAATGCGAGTAGGAAAGATTGGGCGTTCAAGCTTGATGATGCTCTATGGGCCTATAGAACCTCTTACAAGACCCCCATTGGCACTACCCCATTTCGCCTTCTCTATGGAAAATCCTGCCACCTTCCCGTAGAGCTCGAACATAAGGCATGGTGGGCAATCCAGCAGCTGAATCCAGATGTGGATCTTTCGAAGGAGAAGAGGTTGGCACAGCTCAGGGAGTTAGAGGAGCTGAGGTTAAATGCCTTTGAGAACTCCAAAATTTATAAGGAGCGTATGAAGAGGTGGCACGACCAAAGAATAATCATGAATAGAGAGTTCAAGGTCGGGGATCGAGTCCTGCTGTTCAACTCAAGAGCCAAGCTCTTCCCCGGAAAACTCAAATCTAGATGGTCGGGCCCCTTTGAAGTGGTAGCGGTTTTTCCTTATGGCACCTTGGAGTTGAAAGGTTCAAGAGGAAGTTTCTTAGTGAATGGACACCGAGTAAAGTTGTACCATGAAGGTCTTGGACATGTCGTCGGAAGGATTGACGAAATTGCATTTGGTGAGCTGGACCTTAAGGGTCGTGTCTGAATTCTTTGGGAGTACGTCAAGCTAATGACGTTAAAGAAGCGCTGCTTGGGAGGCAACCCAAGTCTCTTATCTATCACCGTGGTTCAATTAGCTTTACTTTTGGGAGGCTTTGGAAGGAGTCATGCAATTCAATGCAATCTCCGGAAAAAGTCTCCGTTCGAAGTTGTATATAGTAGGATTTTGTGTGAGCATGAGCAATTTAGTAAGGAGAAAGAGTTTAAGAAAAAAAAAGAGAGTAAATTGTGAGATGATTCAAACCCCCGTAAATAAATAAGCTTGGGGGAGAGTTTAAAAAAAAAATATATGAAAAAAAAGAGAGAAAAAAAAGGAGGGGAGAGTAAAAAATATATATAAAAAAAAAGAGAGAAAAAAAAAAGATAAATGGAAGTATGTAAATAAATAAAAGGTTCTTGAGAATTAATAAGTGTGAAGTGTGTAATTTCAAAAGCAAGGCAGAAGCTGTAGGCCCCATTTGCTCGAACGAGCATGTCATATGCTCGAACGAGCATTCAGATCAGCAAGGGTCAGTAGCTTCAGGTACCTAGTGCTCGAACGAGCACCCTATTTGCTCGAACGAGCACTTGATTTAGAATAAGGCAGTAGCATCAGGAAGTAAGTGCTCGAACGAGCACACCAAGCGCTCGAACGAGCACACAGATCAGAAGCTTTCTGTTTCATCAGGTACCTAGTGCTCGAACGAGCGCCTATGCTGCTCGAACGAGCACTCCAGCCAGCAGCTATTCTATCCGGTTTTAAAACACAAAAGCATCCCTCCCATCCCATTTCCTCACCCACGAAAATCTCTCTCTCTCTCTCTCTAAACCCTAGATCTCATCTTCTTCCTCATTCCCACACTCTCAAACCCTCAATTCTCACTCAATTCTCAAAACCAAACCTAAACATTCTCATTCTCCATCTAGTTTTCTACATTCCTACTCCAAATTCCTCCATTTTCCTCAACCTCACTCTCACTCACAAAGTTAGTCACGAAATTTACCATTCTTGGGGTCCAATCTTCATCAACAACACTCAAGGAAAAGCAAAAGAGGTAAAAAATTGCATAATTTGGGTTTCTAAGACTAATTTGAGGTATAATTTCTAAACCCTAATTTTTCTTCTCTTGCATTTGCTTTTATGCTAAATCATTCATGAGTTGTTGTTGATTTTGGTTTATTTTGGTGACTATTGTTCCTATTTGTGTATTAAGAGTGATATTCGTGCATTTCTAGCTGTTAGACACCAACTTTGAGGATAATTTGGTTGTTGGTGTAGTGAAAATAACTTAGTTGAGACCTAGGGTTTGTCCTTTAAGAGGTTGTTTGTTTTAATTGTCTAAGTTTAGGTGAAGACCTTATTTGTGCATTGTTAATTGAATTTTAAGTCTTCATGGCACCCAAAAAGTCTTCCAAAACCTCACACCCTAGCACCGCCTCCTCTTCCAAGGCCCCATGGAAGAGTTATGGAATTAAGCTCAGAAACAAGGAAGAGGGAGATATCTTCCACAACCTTGCTAACAAAGAGCTAGTCTCGACCAAGTTCATTTGTAGGGAAACGACTACCGATCTAGGAATCACTCGCGACGTCGAGCTTCTAGCATCAAGGCTAGGGTGGGATGGCCCTAATGGCTTTATTTATAAAGCAAATGTAAGAACTTACCCACGCCTTGTGTTAGAATTCCTTTCTACTCTTCAAATTGAAGAGGAAGAAGGCGACGACGCCGCCGCCAGTGATTTAGAGAATGATGTATCCATTTGTTTCCGTCTTTTCGGCCATGCCTTTCGCGTGTCCTACGAGGAGTTGAACAGGGCTTGGGGTTTTGACCCCAATAGCCCCCTCGAAGGATCGGCCGATGACGACGAAGATGACCCTTTCGACGCCTTCCGTGACCAGGATGTGTGGCTGCGTCTAACCAACCGCACCCCCTTCCAACTTAGGAAGGAGAAAACGTCGAAGTTAATCCATCCCGCCGTGCGATACATCCAAAAACTTTGGATGTTCGCCATATATGGGCGAACTGAGTTGGGGAATGTCGTAGAGAAGGATATGAAACTTCTCTTCTTGTGTCTTCATGATAAAAAGTCCCCTTGCCCTATCAATATGGCGGAAGCTCTTATTAATGAATTCATTGCTTTAAGGAATCGGGACAAGCCCGAAAAAATTCTCATGGGCGGGATGATCACTTTTCTCGCCCATACCCTTTGCCCAACAGAGTCTTTAGATGATTTAGGTTTTGTCGATGACGAGACCCTAATTAACATCCCCCTCTTGCAGACCTACCGAACAATTAATGTGACAAGAGGGGACATAGTCTACAAAGTTTTTGACCGACCCTACTGCCGCCTACCCAACGTTCACGAAACTAATCTTTTGCGGCAGGTGGAGAACCCCTTCTTCATCCCTAGAACACTGGGGCCTGAAGAGGAGGGGGTTCGAGCACGCGAGGAAGAGAGACCTAGGTCTCCAGTGCATATGGCACAGCAGGCACCCGACGTTGGCAGGCAAGCCCATGATGCCTTTGACATGTCTTCTCTCCGCTCTTACTTTGATGAGCGTGAGAGTAGGGATGCCACCATGGCACACCAGCTTCGGGGCATCTATGCCCTGCACGTCAACCGGGGCGAAATTGCCCCGCCAGTCAACTACCCTTACGAACCTTACCAAGAGGGACCAGTTCCCGGGTGGTTTAACCGTTAACCCACATACCCCTATTGGCCCCCTCGGCCAAACGATGCAGGGTATGATTATGAAAGTACCAGGGGGGGTCTGATCCCAGCTCCGACCCCAACATCCCTCCATTCTATGGAGGAGTTACCCCTCCTGGGTACTACGATAGGGTGCCCCCATTTGACCAAGTCATTCATTGGGGGGCTAGCCCTGTGCCTACCCTCCAAAACTACCACAACCGTCCAAACTATAACTGGACACCATACACCAATGTTGAGCCTCCACCTCAGTGGACTGGCTACAACACCACTCCTTCTATGCCCCCATACTATGAGGACGAAGTCGGAGCCTCCGGTGCTATGGATGTCGGCTCTGAAGACGAGTAATCCCCTTTATCCCGCCCACCCCGTATCACCCATTGCATGCTCCAAGGACGGAGCATATTTTAAGCTTGGGGGCGTGATAATTTGATTCATTTAGGGTTAGTCGTCTACTTTAGTGGTTGGTGGTTAGTTTTCTTTCTTTCTCTTTGGGTTGGTGGTTCTCATTGGTAGTTGACCCTCGTGTGCCCGTTGTTGCCTCTCTGTGTTTTGGGTCGTATTAAACTTTGTAGTCTTGACTCTGGGCCGCTTGTCCCCCATTTCTCTCTAAAGCAATGATTTTCATGATGGATGGTCATCCCTTGTGCTTGAATGTTATGTCATTTCTCTTCTCGTAGTCGGTAGTGTAGTGCATGATTGAGTTGTTTGTCAAGGTTTGGTGTTATGATGAGATTTTCTTGTGCTTATTGTTGCGCCCTTCCAAGGGCCTATCATGAGTTGAATTGTGTGGTTCTTCTTATTCTCTCCCTTTTAAATCCAAATCCCTTGAATCCAATTTGACAAATCCCCTCCCCTTCTCCCCATCATTAGTTAAGCATGTAGTTTATTTAATTGCATATAGTTGCATTTAGTCGCTATTGTTTTTCTTTTAAGGTTTTCTAGGCTCTTGTATATATAAAAAAAAATTTCAAAAAGATTTTCTTTTAGCATGCATGCATCCGAGTCATTATGTTGTGAGTTGTCCCGATGATGATGAATGGACTTTGTGTGCCTCGGTTGCCAAGTTTTCTTTTCACCCAAGAATTGTTAATAATTTAGAAAGGCTAGAGTGTTGGGGGTGTGGCCCCGTGTTAACTCGATCTAGAAGCCACTCGAACTTGCAAAACCAACCTTCTAGTTGCATAGTCCTCCCTCCGTTAGCCTTCGCCTTGTGGCATTTTGAACCCGTGAGCGATTGCGCCTTAATGTTTTAGTAGCTTTGTCTTGCCACTTCCTATTTATGTGTGTTCTCCTCCATGGCTTATCTTTTTAGCATTGCGCTCTATCTACTTGCAAAAACTGTGACTTGAATAGACTAGAATGAGGCAATTTCTTTCGTTGTTCCTTCCCGACACTTTGTGTTCTATAATATTATTTTCTTTCCTTTCTTTTACCCTCTTTTGTGCCCAATTTTCTTGTTTATATCGGTGTGTTTGCCCCCGTTGTTCGAACCTTATGGCCCTCACCCTTCCTAGTCCTAGTGAAGCATGTTTTCAAGGGGTTAGCTTTACGATATGTTCGGAATTATGTGCAAGCGCCTTTGCATCTTGATGTTGGTGCCTTTTGCTTTTCTTTTGTACATACTTTTTTGTTTTTGGTTTAGTGAAATCTAAAATTTTCCTTTCTATTTCCTTTATGTATATATATGTATTAAAAAAAAAAAACAAAAAAAAAAACAAAAAAAATAATATAAAAAAAAAAAGAAAAAAAAAGAGAATTATTATTCAAAAGAGAGTCTTACATCTTCCCTTGGGGAAACTCTTTACCTTTTTAGTTATATGATATTAGTCTCTTATGTCTTTGGTTCACCTTGTACATGATTATGGTGATTTATAGTTAGTTATTGGTAGTATATCCTTTTTTTTTTAGTTACCTATCTTTGGTAAAATATTTTCCTTGTTCTTCTTGTTCGTGATATTCATCTAGATGTACATAGTTTTTTTTTTTGTCTCCAAAAAAAATAATAATAAAAAAAATGGAAGGTAGAAAGAAGAAATTGGCTTCTTTATTTGTGGGTGTATTTCCTTGTTGAAAAAGGGAAGGGGTGTCTGCATTGTGGTTGTTATGTTTGATTGTTATGCTTCACTGGCTAGATGAAACTCCACAAAATTTTGACCGAAATCAATCCCTACCCGAGCCTTAGCCACAAATAGCCTAAAAGCCCTCATAGTCCATTTCGAAGTCTTAATGTGAGCTGGTAGATCTTGTGCAATGCGAAAATTCGATTTGTCCATCTGAGTCGAGTCTTGAGTGCTCCATTTGTTGCCCATTACACGGCACCTATGTTCCCTTGAGAGAGTATGTGTGCTCATTGACTAAAGCGAGGGTCACAAGTGCGATTGTGCTAAGCTTGGGGGAGGAGAGTGACACGATTGGTTGAACTTAGTTCGCTTGGTTTCGCCTGTTGGCTTGAGGCTGCTTCCCTTCCACTCTTTTTGGTCTAGATCATTCGCGGTTCTTGTGTCTTAAGAAGGTTTGGCAACCTTGGTGTGCATTGTCCCCTGAGGGACCATTGATTCTTCCCATCTTATTCTTTTAAGGGATTACTTGGGGACAAGCAATATGCTAGCTTGGGGGAAGTTGATGAGTGAATTTTGTGTCACTCATCGGGTAGTCATTAAGTCCAATTCCCGCATATTTTCTTGCATTCTACCCTTGTTATGTTAGTTAATTACTCATATTTTGACTTGGTTAGCGATATTCACATTCTTGTGCATTTTAGTTCATTTAGGTGCATTCTATAGCATTTCCCCCCTTTTGTCTTTGGTTGTTTCTTTTCCCCCTCCCCTTCTTCGCTCATTTGTGTAGGTTTCTCGCCTTCGGGACGTGATTCGATAGCATGAGCGACTCGTCTCATCTTTTGGCGAAGCGCGGAATCCATTCCTTGCATCCAAAGAGCTTTCCAGCACCTTGTAGTCGAGTGCTCGTTCGAGGCACTCTGATGCTCGTTCAAGGCAAAGACACACAACAAACAGAAGCTACTGGACTATGGTGCTCGTTCGAGCAAATGAGGTGCTCGTTCGAGCACATTGGTGTTTGGCAGACACAAGCTCATGGAGCTGGTGCTCGTTCGAGCACATACTATGCTCGTTCGAGCACATACTATGCTCGTTCGAGCATTTGGTATTTTGGAGATCAGTAGCCTCTGAAGGCTAGTGCTCGTTCGAGCACCCCACCTGCTCGTTCGAGCACCTGTTCAGCGGGGCATCTTATGTTTCTTTGGCATATTTACTCTATTGCCCCTAGATCCTTCTTGTATATATAGGCACTCCACGAAATGTATTAGATCAGTTAGAATCATTAGAATAGAGTAGCTTTAGTTCATTTACTCTTGTTTTTCATTTCCAAGGTTGATTTTATGGTGGGATTTGTTCCCTTTTTCTGAATTTAAGAAGAATATCCAAGGAAGAACTTCTCTTAGTTTGTGCTCAATCTTTCTCCTACTTCAAGGAAGTAAGATCTTGTAACCATATTCTATTAGTTAATGAAACTTTCAGATTTTAATTCCAGCTTTACATTTTCTCTTTGCATGTGGTTTTTCTAGCTTGATTCTTGTTTCTAGTTGTTAGATTATACCTTATCTTTAGTTAAAGTAACTTGTTGCATGCTTTTACTTCTAGTTCAACACTTGCATGTTAGTTTTTCCTAGTTGTTAGACCTTCTAAGGTGGTCATTCTTACTTTCGGTTCTTCATTATGTTTGATATGTGTTTCATGTCTATTTTCTTGCTTACATCCATGAATTGTGAGTAGTTTAGCCTCTAGGGCATGGGGTAAGGAAGTTCATCAATATGTAATGGAGTGCATGTGCTAGATTTTGGATTATAGAGTTTGAGTGATGCTAGTCTAGTGAAGTTTGGTTCATGAGCTATCCTAAGAAGGAGTGCAAGTGCCCCTCACTTCACTAAACTTAGTTGATTTTGTGATTTCTCTTGGTGATATGTTTAGTTATCATTTCCATGTTGATGGTTGAAAAGCCAAGAAGCTTGAAACCATCATTAGTCACTTACTAACCCAAGAAGGTGTGTATTTGATGATGTTTTTAGTAGCTTTCATACTCATCAAGTTAGTTGCATTATCATGAGCTAGGATTTAAGATAAGACTTATGGATTAGTTGAGTTCAAGGCTAAGAAGCCCACACTCCATCCTGATTTGTATGTCTAAATTGCCAAGGCCGAGAAATCGAGGTGACACATAAGAGCTAGCTTCATTCACTTCTATACTCGTTTTAATCATCATGTTATATTGAGTTTGTATCCCCTTGCATGACGATGAATGGACTCCCCATGTCCTAGCTTATTCTTAATTGCTAATTCATTATCGCACTAGTTTGCTCGATTGAAGATAATTTAACCAAACAAAGATCTAAAAACAACCCCCTCTTACCTCTAATATAGTTTAAGCACAAGACCTCCTCCCTGTGGATTCGATCCCGACTTGCCACTTTACTTTTGTATTTTGGTGAAATTGGGTAAGAGTGATCAACGTTTTGGAAGTAACGACACCAAGGTGTTGGCCCTTTTGCACCTCACGATAGAAAACCGATCAGGTGTAGATAAAGCTCCAAGGTTCGATGGCTTCAATTTCAAGTTTATTAGAGAAATGTCGGATTTGAGCAAGTATGATATTTATGATTTTGTCTTAGAATTCTTCAATTTGGGTGCTCAGCTAGAAATATAAATATTACTTGGGTTACTTTAATCCCAAAGATTGCCGATCCTAAGTCCATTGATGATTTCAGACCTATAAGTATGGTGGGCGCTCTTTATAAGATTATTTTAAAGCTACTTTCATTCCGTCTCAAAGAGGTGATTGCTCCACTTATTGAGGAATCACAAAGTGCTTTCGTGGCTGAGAGGCAAATACTTGATGGTGTATTGATCGCAAATGAGTCGTTAAGATGGCTGAAAAGAACAAAAAACCCCAGTACACTATTGAAACTTGACTTTCAAAAGGCCTATGATTCAGTTAATTGGTCTTTCGTGAAGCAGGTGATGATTAAGCTGGGTTTTGGAAGAAAATAGATCAACTGGATCATGAATTGTGTGAGCTTGGCATCTATGTATATCCTTCTCAATGGCTCCCCTTTGAAACCATTGAAGATGGAAAAGGGTTTGAGACAAGGTGATCCTCTCTCTCCGTATTTGTTTATTTTAGTAACTGAAGTTCTGGTGTGCTTTCTAAACAGGCCAAATGATTTAAATTAATCTTATTGAAACTGTCCGTATCGGAAAGGATGAGGTACGTTTGAATCTGCTTCAATTTGCTGATGATACTTTGATTTTTGTTCCTCGGGATGTCAATTGTATTACAAACTACACTAGTGGAAAAAACACATTGGCTGCGGTTTTTTTGGGGGTATAGGCTGCGGTTTTGACTCGCAGCCTTTGTTATAGCAGCAAATGAAAAAAATCTATTGGCTGCGGTCCTAAAAACCGCGACCTATACCCCATTTTCAGAACAAAAAAAAGAGTATTATTGGCTGCGGTCATTTGAAGGAACCGCAGCCTTTGAGTGACTTTTTTTTTTTTTTTGTTTCGTTTCATGCAGCCTTTACCAAGAATTACAAAGAATAAAATACTCGTTTACAGATCTAAAATACAACTTTTACAGATTAAAATAAAAGATTAAAATACTCGTTTACAGATCTATCTTCAACTCCAAATCCATTTCGTTTCATCCAACTTTTACAGATTAAAATACAAAGATTAAAATTCTCGTTTACAGATCTAAAATACAAAGATTAAAATACAAAGATTAAATCTACAAAGATTAGATTAAAATTCTCGAAATAATTTACAGATCTACAAATACAAAGATTAAATCCAGTATTTATTGTTCTAAAAAACGCTATTACATCTAAATTACAGATTTACAAATCATCTAAATTACATGATTATAAAACCCTAAATTAAGCGTTTTTTAAAGCAAAAAAAGTATTTCTTGTTCTAGATTTTTTATAACACAAAAACCTAAATTTCATCTAAATTACAGATCTACAAATTTAAATCTAAAATTTACCAAGAATAAAAACAAAGATAGATCGAGGCATCTTCAAACATGGACGGTTGTGGACGGTTGTGAAGGCATCTGCGAAGATAGATCGAGGCATCTTCAAACAAAATGGGTTTGGAGTTGAAGATAGATCAACGCATCTTATTCTGATTTAGAGAAACAAAATGGGTTTAAACAAAATGGGTTTAACAAAATGGGTTTAAACAAAATGGGTTTAACAAAATGGGTTTAAGAAAACAAAATGGGTTTGGATATGTGAGAGGAAGAAATTAGTAGCAGTCATATGTGAGAGGAAGAAATTAGTAGCAGCCATATGTGAGGCGAAATGAAAGCTAAGAGTCAAAGCTTACACTAGTGGAAAAAACGTCAAATGCTGCGGTTTTTAGGCCACTATAGGCTGCGGTTTATGACCCAAGCATTTATAGTAGCAGCTGATAGCATTAAATAAACGCTGCGGTTTAAAAAACGCAGCAAAACTTATGGTTAAAGGCTGCGGTCATCTACACAAACCGCAGCAAATAACAGGCTTCAGAAATGTAATATGGATCCACATTAAAGGCTGCGGTCAGCCCAAAAAACCGCAGCCTATATAGTATTTTTTTTTTAATTTTTTTTTTGTTTAATAAATATTTCTATATATTATAACCATTATCAAATAATAATTATATAACAATAATACACCAGCTATAATCACCAATAATTATCATTAAAATAATAATTTAAGTACATATACAAATAGATATATAATATATATACATATATAGCATATACAAAAACGTACACCACTACGGAAACATATATACTACCAACATAAATTAGCAAGATAGACGGCAACTTTGTCTTTCACCTTGCGCATTTCCGTGTCCGTTATTTGGCGTGTTTCCCTTGGAGTGTCGTATAAAATCTACAAAGATAAAATAATTATAAGAATTTATTAAATGTTATTATATATATTATAGACATCAATAATTTAAAAACATCAAAAATACTTACGGAATCAATTTTTTGTACCCCGTCTTTCTTCACGGCTTCTATGATATCATCCATAAATTTGAGAACATAGTAGCCGCACGAAATGCTATCATTTTGACGAAAGCACTATGAAAGAATATATTATATATACATATATGTTAGTGCCAAAACGCTTCAAAACTTTGAAAATTGCAACTTAACACTTCATTTAAAGCATATGACAATAATTTTTGATTCTTACTACTTCAACACAAAAATATACACCAATTAGTGATGTGTGTCAAGTTTCATACGTAACAAACCACGTTTGAGCTACTTTATACGCGAAAGTGCTAAAAAAAACTTTAAAAAACCTAAAAAAACGCAACTTAATACCCAATTTGAAGCATATGACTAATATTTTCAATTCTAACCACTTCAACATAATAAAATATACTTATTAGTGATGTGTGTCAAGTTTCATGCGAATCAAATAACGTTTGAGCTACTTTAAGCGCGAAAATGCCAAAAAAGCTTAAAAAACCTTAAAAACGCAACTTAATACCCAATTTGAACCATATGACTAATATTTTCAATTCTAACCACTTCAACGTAATAAAATATACTTATTAGTGATGTGTGTCAAGTTTCATGCGAATCAAATAACGTATGAGCTACTTTAAGTGCGAAAATGCCAAAAAAGCTTAAAAAACCTTAAAAACGCAACTTAATACCCAATTTGAAGCATATGACTAATATTTTCAATTCTAGCCACTTCAACATAATAAAATATACTTATTAGTGTTGTGTGTCAAGTTTCATGCGAAACAAATCACGTTTGAGCTACTTTAAGCGCGAAAGTGCCAAAAAAGCTTAAAAAACCTTAAAAACGCAACTTAATACCCAATTTGAACCATATGACTAATATTTTCAATTCTAACCACTTCAACATAATAAAATATACTTATTAGTGATGTGTGTCAAGTTTCATGCGAATCAAATAACGTTTGAGCTACTTTAAGCGCGAAAATGCCAAAAAAGCTTAAAAAACCTTAAAAACGCAACTTAATACCCAATTTGAAGCATATGACTAATATTTTCAATTCTAGCCACTTCAACATAATAAAATATACTTATTAGTGTTGTGTGTCAAGTTTCATGCGAAACAAATCACGTTTGAGCTACTTTAAGCGCGAAAATGCCAAAAAAGCTTAAAAAACCTTAAAAACGCAACTTAATACCCAATTTGAACCATATGACTAATATTTTCAATTCTAACCACTTCAACATAATAAAATATACTTATTAGTGATGTGTGTCAAGTTTCATGCGAATCAAATAACGTTTGACCTACTTTAAGCGCGAAAATGCCAAAAAAGCTTAAAAAACCTTAAAAACGCAACTAAATACCCAATTTGAAGCATATGACTAATATTTTCAATTCTAGCCACTTCAACATAATAAAATATACTTATTAGTGATGTGTGTCAAGTTTCATGCGAATCAAATAACGTTTGAGCTACTTTAAGCGCGAAAATGCCAAAAAAGCTTAAAAAACCTTAAAAACGCAACTTAATACCCAATTTGAAGCATATGACTAATATTTTCAATTCTAGCCACTTCAACATAATAAAATATACTTATTAGTGTTGTGTGTCAAGTTTCATGCGAAACAAATCACGTTTGAGCTACTTTAAGCGCGAAAATGCCAAAAAAGCTTAAAAAACCTTAAAAACGCAACTAGGGATGGTCACGGGTCCAGGACCCTGTTGGACCCGCCCCAGACCCGCCCCTTTTTTAAGGGTCTGGGTCTTATTTTTTGAGACCCATCGGATCCGGGTCGGATCTGGATCTAAAAAATATTTGGCGGGTCCGGGTCCGGGTCCAATAACCGGACCCTGGACCCGCCCCTTGGACCCTTATAAATATTAAATTGTCCGTTTTTATTTGTCTTCTACGTATGAATTATGCCCTCAAG
The DNA here is from genome assembly GCA_019776075.1 of Amaranthus palmeri. Taxonomy (NCBI): domain Eukaryota; kingdom Viridiplantae; phylum Streptophyta; class Magnoliopsida; order Caryophyllales; family Amaranthaceae; genus Amaranthus; species Amaranthus palmeri. The sequence continues at coordinate 19,332 of JAAKBH010001025.1, forward strand.
TCCTCAACACTTATTTTATTTTGATATAATCATAATATATATAAATAATATATATGCTAATTGTTAAGTGTTAACCCAATTACCCTTATTTCATGGACTCGAACTAGTGTTTATAATAAAATTTAAGCGTATATTGGTGAGTTTAGATGTTAAATTGGTATTAAATACTTGTAAAATACGATAATAACTCTCTTACAAATATATGAAAAATACAATGACTTACAAATATTTTAAATTTGACAAATCAAAGAGACTTATTTTAGACCCACTAAGGACCCATTAAGGACCCTAGACCCATCAGATTCGGAGGGTCCGGGTCTGGGTCTAAAAATTTTGGACCCTTAGGGTCCGGATCCGGGTCTGGATCTCAAAAAATTAAAAGGGTCCGGGTCCGGGTCTAGTTGGACCCGCTCCAGACCCGCCCCATGACCATCCCTACGCAACTTAATACCCAATTTGAACCATATGACTAATATTTTCAATTCTAGCCACTTCAACATAATAAATATACTTATTAGTGTTGTGTGTCAAGTTTCATGCGAAACAAATCACGTTTGAGCTACTTTAAGCGCGAAAGTGCCAAAAAAGCTTAAAAAACGTAAAAATTGCAACTTATAACAATTCATTTTAAGCATATGACAATATATATCAAATGATGTTATATGTACCTTTACAGGTTTCCATTTCAGGTATGTGGCTCTCACAGCAGATCCCATTTCTCCGCGCAGTTTATTCATCACACTGAAACATATGGGGAAAGAATAAATATTTATTTAATACTATTTATTATAACACTTGTTGACAATTTATAAACTTACGCATTCAACAAAGCTTTGAACTTTATGTTACGAGGCATGGCTTGTCCTTGATGTAATGAGTCGAAAACGTGCACCGTATTCTCCATAGGACATATTACCAAAAGTATCCAATGCATACTACAAAAACCACGATTTCAAAATATAAGTCCAATTTAAAAAATCAAAATATAAGATTAATTTCAAAAATAAAATTAATCACCTTTCATAGTATGGGGCCAAAATGAACGTGTGTTTAGATGCAAAGGAATGTTTCAAAGCACGTTCAGCATATGCTTTGACGTCATCTGGATCACTCTCACTCTTACCACCCGAAATCGACTCAGGACAAAACCATCCAAATTTTATTGGAGGTTCGAGGCAATTCAGCTCCTCGTAAGCCGCACTAAACTCAAGAATAAGAAAATTTTGTCAGTAATTCGATTGTAAGTTAAACTCAAGAATAAGAAAATTTTGTCATTAAAACAATTAAACATCAAAACTTAAATTGTAAGTTAAAAACATCACATACAACATGTACACATGGATAAGGGCGACATTCAACAACTGCCCTCGCAAAAATTGCTCAATGTCACTAGGACCAATAACAATGGTAGACTCCTCGGCAAAGCAGAATTGTTCTGTGCTCAAGGGTAGAAGAATTGGGTCCTCCTCACGCATGCGAGATGCACCTTTGTGTAGCCATAGGCAATCAGGAGAGAGATGTTTAAGTTCCTCATCAGTCAAGAGTGGAGTAATTGCCACCGACGATGAGGAACCGATCTCTATCTTAGAGCCTTTTGAACTCTTTTCCTATTTCAATTTATACAATTAAATTAGTGTAATAATCACGGAATTGAAATAATAAAAACAAATAAAATAATACACAAGATTATTACTTTGGCAGTGAATCGGACCCAAACATATGGCCATATGGCGAAACTACCTCGGGCGTCCGATAGTTTTTCAAAGGTCCATTCCGGCATTGGAACCGGAAGTGAGAAATCCTCGAACCCCGTTATGATACTTTCCACCGTCACACTTATGTGGCAACTTAAAACAGGCATTGAATGCACTGTTTGCCCCTTATTGGTTGGTTGCGCCATACCGTACGCAACCTCAGTTAAGTCGCCACCACGAGCAACACCTAACTGAGGCAGCAAAAGACAGCAATAAATCGGCTCCTGAAAATTTTGTCGTTTAGTACAATTAACTTCATAATAAATTATTAAAACACGTTGCAATTTAAATAATAATGCGCTTATATATTTAAAAACTATATGTACCTCTATCACTGGCGCGGGTGTTGGTTTCGGAACCAGAGCGACGGAGTTCATGGTCTCCGATGTGGGATGCTGTGGCTCGGGTGTGTTATGGGTATGAGCGGGCTGGTGTGCTACGGGGGTAACTGGCTCAGGTGATGGCTCCACCGAAGCCTTAGGATCACCATGTTGACTTTGCTGGTCTTCGGCAATCAAACTTGCCAAGTCAACAGTGGGTGCTCCTATCTTCTGCAAAACCGATGCCAACTTGTTGAGAACATCTTTTGTCACTTAGGCTGTGATTTTTTCTTTGAGTCGTTGCTCTACTTCATCAAGTGATGGGATCGTTCTAGACCGAGTAGCAACGAACTCATTGGCGAATGCCTTCTTTACGCCCACGCGGACGCCTCCTTTGCCGACTACGCGTCCTTGATGGTCTTTCCCTAAGACCATATGCAATGCGTCAACATTGCCTTTTGGGGTGAACTCCCCCGTAGCTTCTTTTTCTTTCCAGCCCATCTGTTCAAATAAAAACCCTCAATTAGTCTAAGTGTATAAGAAATCAAAAATATAATTAATAATATCAAAGCTTACCACAGCATCCGCAATTTTCTTCGTATCCGGATTAGAAATGGTAAATTTACCACTTTGATCTCGAGCATGAAGCCCGCAGTACCAATCCCGCACCCGATCTCTAGCAGGAGTATTTACGGATGCGGAGGTAGTCGTAGATGAGTTCGGGGCCGGAGTCTGATTGGGGTATAATCCCGCATCCACCCACTCTTTCCGGGCCTCATCGTACGTTCTTGGGCCCATGTGATGGTAAAACTTCCTTTTCTTTGCTGACTCGGAAGCTTTACCCCGCTTTTCCTAATTAATCAACAAAAGTCAAATGTCACATATTAATAGTTTAATAATTAAATCAAAAGAAATAAATTTAAAACACGTAAAACTTTAATATGGAAAACTTACAACTTCGTTGAGAGTTGTTTTTTTAGCAACAAAAGCCTCCCATTCATTCTTTGATATGTTAGGCCATATCTCATACGGCATCTTTAAAGGTGCTGTTTCTCCATCTTCGTTTGCCGCTTTGACATTTTTGGTCTGACGCTTACTCTTCATTGTGATCCATCCAGATACGAGCTTGGATTTGAAATCTCTGAATCTTTCAGCAACAGCTGAAAGAAAAACACTCTTCCTTTCCTCGTTGGGCTCGATGTGGAAAAGATTCTACAAAAGAAAATTATAATTAATAATTATTGTCAATTCAATTAATTTTAAAACAAAAGTAAATGAATAAAATACTTACCATAGTATCATCCCATAATGAGTTCTTCAAACCCTCTGGCACTTCGTTCCACGCGTGCAATATCGAAATCTTGCGAACACATAGGCCTATTTGTTTTCCATATTGCCTACGCCATTTTCCACATGGCTGACCCAATGCGTTATATTCGAGGTGCATAGGGTCCGTGACCTTGAGGTTTTTCGTAGGACCTCGCCCTTTTCGTTTCTTGGATGACACTGTTGTAGTAGGAGTAGTATCTGCGGCAATAACCCACACCTAGGACACTCTTCTAAGTTCTCGTTTTCATTCCGATACAATACACAATCATTCGGACACGCATGAATCTTCTGGTACTCTAACCCGAAAGGACACATTAGCTTTTTGGCATAGTATGTCGACTTTGGAAGTTCATTTCCCTCGGGAAGCATCTCACCTAACGCTTCTAATAACATTGTGAAACTAGTGTCACTCCAATTGAACTTTGACTTAATGTTGAAAATCGTTAAAATTGCTGTAAGTTTGGTGAACTTTGTACATCCAGGATACAAAGGCTTTTGAGAAGCCTCTGTCAACAAGTCAAATACACGAGGACGTTTTCCTAATTCATCCTCGACTCCCTCCATCATCTCTTCAACACGATCCACATCCTCATCAACATAATCTTCATCGACTACATCCTCATTGACATCGGTCACATTATTGACATCCTCAACAACACTATTTTCCTTGTAAACTCCCTCCTCACCATGCCAAACCCAAACATGATATTGAGGCCTAAACCCACGTCGAAGTATGTGCTCCCTAAGGATATAAACACTATCTACCTTAGATACATTGCCACAATTGACACATGGGCAATAAAAACCAACTCCCCCCGTCCTAACTTGATGTTCAACCGCAACATTACAAAATTCTAATACGCCATCAATAAATTCCGACGATTCAATGCTTCCATACATCCAAGAACGATCTTTTGTCATCCTAAGTGTGATTATTTAATTCAAAACAAAATTAATACACATATATACTTATTTATACAAAACATATTCAACCCTAAAAATGTTATACATATTTATACCAAACATATTGAACCCTTAAAGTGTATACTTATTTATACCAAATATACCAAATTTATCAATAATCAACATCAACCATCTCATTCATATAACCATAAACAACCCTAATTAAACTTAATTTACATACTATAAAAATATTATGATAAATTTAAAACTTAAAAACCCGTACTACATACACATTCATAAATAAAATGAAGAATTAAAAATATAACAAAACATATGATATATCATTGTTTACTTCATACTTCATTCTTAATATTTCAATTCATATTCTAATTTTATAGTTCACACATCAATATATATTCAAACATATATACAATAATTAATATTTCAATTCATATTCTAATTTTATACCAAACATATTTATACCAAACATATTCATATTCTAATTCACACATCAATATACATATTTATACCAAACATATTCAATTCATTCTTAATATTTCAATTCATATTCTAATTTTATACTTCACACATCAATAATTAAAGCCCTAAAACACAATGAACTTGAACACTTAAAATCAAAATAATACCTTGAAATTTCGTGGGTTTAGATATGAGTAACTTCAATTGGGTTTTGTAACCTTTACAATGTAAAACAAAATCAATATTAGTATAAAAAACTAAGTCCTAAAACACAATGAACAAAATCAAAATTATACCTTGAAAGTGGGTTGAAAGCTTGAAGAACAGTGGGTCGAATAGTGGGTCGAACTTCTTTGGTGAAGATGAAAAGCAATGAAAGCAAATGAATACCAGCAGTGGGTCGAAACTTCTTTGGTTTTGAGAAGAATTTCGAAGATGAAGAATTTCGAACAAAATGAAAGCAATTGGGTTTTTGTGAAGATGAAAGCAAATGAGGGTTTTGAGAAGAATTTCGAACAATGAAGAATTTCGAAGGCAAATGAAGTACTGTTCTGGGTCGAAATGTGAAAGCAAAGGAAAAGCAAAGGAAATCGAAGATGAAGAATTTCGAAGGCAGCAAGGAAGAAGATTGAAGAGGAACAACAATGGCGCTTTCGTGGGTTTGAGAGTATGAGTACAGAAAGCGTTTTTGGGAGATGAATAGAACAGTATAGGGCAAAAACTGAACGTTACAAATTATAATTAGAGGGCGGTTTTTTATTTGCTGCGGTTAGCCTAAGGAACCGCAGCTTTTGACATTTATAATTAGAGGGCGGTTTTTTATTTGCTGCGATCAGCCTAAAGAACCGCAGCTTTTGACATTTAAATGAACGTTGAGTGTTATTTGCTGCCGTCAATTGAAAAAACCGCAGCTTTTGATTTTTTTTTTTTGCCTAATTTTTCATACCATTAATTGCTGCGTATGAATTAAACCGCAGCAAATGTTGCGCAGCAAATGTGATTTTTTCCACTAGTGTTAGGGTTTAGAGAGGGCGCCTCATGCTTATTTATATTCTGATTTTATTAAAACACCATTTTCTGCGGACAATAAAAGAAACCACAGCCATTGTTAAAAATACCATTATTGGCTCCGGACGTTTAAGAAAACCGCAACCTATTCCAATTTTTTTTAAAAATTTTATATATTGGCTGCGTATACACTAAAACCGCAGCCAATTAGTAGCAGCCAATACCTTTTTTTCGACTAGTGCTATTTTAGAATTCTTGATGTTTTTGCAATAATATTTGGGTTGAACTTGAATTATAGTAAATCTTGTTTCATTTCTTGGAAAGATGATCACATCTGGACTGAGGAACTTGCTAGAAATATGGGGTGTAGTCACGCCAAATGCCCATTTATTATCTTGGCATCCCAATAGGTAACAACATGAACAGGTGTTCCGCATGGAAGCCTGTGTTGGAGAAGATTCAAAATAAGCTTTCAACTTGGAAGGCTAGATTGCTTTCTAGGGCTGGACAACTCACTCTTATTCAGAGTAATCTGAATAGTTTACTTGTGTACTACATGAGTTTGTTCAAAATTCCAAAGACTATTGTCCAGAAAATTGTGCAGTTTCAAAGAAGATTATTCTAGGGGGAAGTAGGGGGCGGCAAAATGACTACCCCCACAATCCAATGGTGATTTGTTGAACTCCCTAAAAATATGGGTGGTCTTGGTGTAGGCAACATTATGTATAAGAACCTGACCCTTCTTTTCAAATGGTGGTGGAGGTACTCTGATGCAAATGATACACTGTGGAAGAGAATCCTAATGTCAGTGCACAAAATCAGAGGGCTTAAAGCCTCCTCTGATACTTTTGCTCGAGTTAGAGATGGAGTTTGGGGACAATTGATGTGTAATGATTCAGTGACTTCTAGAATTAGAAATATTGTTGAAGAAGGAATGGTCCTTGTTAGAATATGGAGAATATATTATTATTCTCAGTATATTTGTAATTATAGTAGTTTACATATTAGGATTGATTTATGATGTATATATATCGATATTCATTTTAATGGAAGAATAACACATAAGATTAAAACTCCAAAGCCTTGTTTATACTCGAAATCATGGTATCAGAGCAGCAACGATTCTGAGTCGTTTTTGTTATTTTATCATGTACCAAAAACATACCTTTGAAGAAATTCAAAAAAACCAGAAAATTGAGGACGAAAACAAAGTCGTTGCAACAGCCGACCAACCAGTTACAATGGGGCAATTGTTGCAACTTTTCAACAGTTAAACCCCAACAAAAAGCCCATCAAACCAGCCACAAACACACAAACCCCCATAATATTCGAAAAATTGACAAACCAAAATTACACCAAATGGTCCAAGCTGATGCAACTGGCCATTAATGGTTGATAAGTGCAATTATTTGCACTAATCGTTTGTATCTTTATGCTCTTTTGCGGTGTTTTGAAGGAGATTTGGGTCATTTCGTTCGGTTTCACTCTACATTGGTATCTCATGGTCAAAGTATGGGAAGCTGGGTTAATTTTGAGGTTTTGAGTTGTTTTTATGGGATTTCGGTGCTAATCGTGTCTACAGGGTTGAAAGATCGAGTCAAGCTATCAATCAAACCAAGTCACGACCAAAGAAACAAGTTCAACCAAGAAAGCAATCCAGTAGCCAAAAGTTGAGTCGGCTGAGGTGCCTCCTTAGGCCTCGACGACTCAGCTGTTGAAGACAGAACAAAGCATTTTTCCAGAGACGTTTAGCCGACTCGGCGGTGAGGTCAAAAGAGGTGTCGCCGACTCGGCGAAGTTGGCTGACAAAACCATTGATTTTTCCAGAATGTCAGGACGACTCGGCTTTGGGTGCTCCTTTTGCTCAGCCGACTCGGCGAAGGTGTAAATCAGCTTTTATCCGCATTTTTCTTCGAGCTTTCTTTGGGCATAGGGTTAATTACCCTTGTTAGTATAAATAAGAACCTTAATCCTGATTAGGGTTCTCTTCTTCATCCCTTCAACTTTGCTTAGTTTTACTTAGTTTTTCCATTTGAATCTAGCTTGAATTATTTAGTTTTCAATTTACTTTGCAAGAACATCAATCTAGCCTTTAGTATTCAATCTTCCTTCAAGTTTGTAAGTTTGTTTTCCCCTTTAGCTTTTGAATTATTGTTTTAGTTTAAGTTTTATTTGGTGAACATTAATCTTTAGTTTAATCATCCTTTAATAATAATTATCTTTCTCCATCATTGTTTTAATATTCATTGTCATTCTTATTAAGTATTTAATCATTGCTCATTTACTTTAGCTTTTAATTCACTGTCATTTATGTTTAGCATTGAATTTGAATTAGTATTTATTGCATTTACCATGTCTAGTGAGTAGATCCATTTTCTAGGGTTAGGGTTTGAACCTATTAGTTAAGTATGAATTGATTCTTGGATTTGTCTATGAAACTATGGATTAAAGTGATTAAATTGTGCTAATTAACCCTAAATTAAATATGCTTTGTCGAACCATTCAATAGAACTAGCGTGTGAGATTGGAATCGTCTTTGCTTTTGGGTAAACTTTAGTTAAATTCTTATTCATTCGTTCAATAAAGTTAACGCGTGAGAATTGAATTAATAGGGTCTAAATCTAATAGTTAATCAACAGAGCGAGAGTTTGAGATTAACAAGATCAAGTTTAATCACACAATTAATCCTATATTTCATAGACACTAATGAGAATTGAATCATGCAAGACTTTAGGGGATTCCCGACACCCTAGATTTCATTACCATATAGCTTATATCCATTTTAATTATTGCATTTGTAGTTATTAGTTCACAACCAATCAACATTTTTATTCCCTTTAGCAATCTAATCAACCGAAATCGTAAAGTCCATTGTCCCAAGCTTCCTTGTGTTCGACCCGCGACTACACGTACACCGTGCGCTTGCGGTTAAATAAAATTTGCACATCAAGTTTTTGGCGCCGTTGCCGGGGAAGCGCTGGACAATCGATTTGTTGGTTTTTGTTGAATATTTTGCTTTTCTTGTTTGCCCCCTCCCCAGATCTTACAATTGCTTTGGTTTCTTTGTTGAATGACCAGGAGATCCCGATCTCTTGAACATTTTGATCCTGAAATCGAAGCTACAGCTCGCCGACTTAACGCCCTTAGAAGGCGAGCTAGAGAAGAGGAGGTAAGACAGGTAAGCATGGCGGCCCAAAACAATGATAATAATGCTAATAATAACTTTGGCCGCATGGGTGCGCCTTCGCTCACCCTAAGTTCTATTCCTTGTATTGTCAAGCCTAACTTTGGTGTTGACAACTTCGAACTGAAACTTCATCTCATTCAGATAATTAAACGAAATCAGTTTGGAGGACATCCCTCTTAAAGTCCCCATGACCACGTCGTAGACTTTGTTGAGAGGAGCGACACCATTACACAAAAGGATTTAAGTGAAGATGCTGTACGGTTAAGGCTTTTTCCTTTCAATTTGAGGGATAAGGCCAAGGCCTAGCTAAAGTCTGAACCTGCAGGTATATACCGAACCTGGGAGGAGTTGGCTAATGCATTTTTGGCCTTGTTCTATCCTCCTAGGAAGACATCGCAGATAAGGACGCAGCTGCGCAGTTACCTTTTGAGTCTTTTTACGAGGCCTGGGAGAGGTTTAAAGACCTTCTATTGAGTTGCCCTCATCACCAAATCCCAGATTGATTGCTTGCCCAATCCTTTTATGTAGGATTGCATGATGAGCACAAGTCCTCGGTGAATGCAGCTTGTAATGGTGACATGGATTCTAAGTCACCACAAGAGGTCTTGAGATTGTTTGAGACCATGGCCAAGAATAGCTTTTCTTTGGGTAGTGAAAGAGATCGCGCAACACAGAAGGATTCCACAGATAGTGAGGCTATCAAGGCCCTCACGAGACAGATGGCCGCTTTATCCGAGCAAATGGCCAAGGTAAGTATGGTAAGTGGTAATTCTAGCTCTTCAGTTAATAATGTTTCTATGTGCGATACTTGTGGCGTTTCCGGTCATTGTTCTAGTGCATGCCCCCACGTTTACAAACGACCCTTTCTCTAACACATTCCACCGGGGTTCAACCAGAGTCCAAAACCTCTACACCTTCCACCTCCACATCACTATCATCCACCACCATCCAATGTAGAATCACAGATTGCAGAGCTTCGTAACATGATGCAGGCACATATTCAGTCGAGCAGTGTGCATATGAAGATGCTTGAGACACAAATGACACAATTGTCTCAACAGCAGAATATGCGTGCTCCGAATCAGTTTCCTAGCCAGCCTGAACACAAGGGCAAGGAGCCCAATCAGATCAATGTTGTGACAACCAGGAGTGGTAAGCAATTGGTCGATCCTCCCTTAAAAGAGGTGACACCAACATGTAGTATTTCTGTTACCCCTGCTACTAATGATGATATTGTTGTTGAGTCTGATACTAATGTTGATGATGTGAATGATAAGCCTGCTGTTGTTGATGATGCTAAGTCTAAGTCTAGAGTCACGGACCTTCTAATTAAGCATGTGCCTTTTCCTCAGAAATTAGCACAAGCTTTTAAAAGTTGTGTCTATAGAAATTCCTTTCTTAGATGCAATTTCTGAGATTCCTGCATTTCCCAAATTTCTTAAGTCCATCATGTCCTAGAGTAAGAAGCTTGATGATGTTATCCAAGTGTCTAAGGGGGTGAATGTGAATGCATTTATGATTGCTAATTTGCCTCCTAAGCTCAAGGATCCCGGTAGTTTCAGTATACCTGTTACGATTGGGAACCTTACAGTAGACCGAGCTCTGTGTGACTTAGGTGCTAGTGTCAGTTTGATGCCCTATTCCATGTATAAAAGACTTAGGCATGTTAATGAGTTGTCCCCCACAAGGATGACCTTGCAGCTTGCTGATCGCCGCATTGTCTATCCTAAGGGCATCTTGTATGATGTTGACCTGAGAGTAGGTAAGCTGACCGTACCTTGTGACTTTGTCATCATGGACATATTCGAGGATGCCAAGACTACCATCATTCTTGGTAGACCTTGTCTAGCTACGACTAGTACCTTGATTGATGTAGCTAAGGGTAAATTAGTGATGAGCGTGGGGGAGGATAAGGTTGAGTTTGCTATTCATGATGATTTGAAGTCCCCAATCCCCAGTGAGTCTATATGCCAGCTTGAGTTTGCAGATGATGTGTTTGATGATCCTGATACAGCCCATGAGATAGATGCCCTACAATCCTTCCTTGAAGGAAATGGGGGCGATCCTGCAGAGATAATGGGCTGGGATGACTCTTTAGAGGGTCAAGCTGATGATCATGAGTGTGTTTTGTCTGATGATGTTTATAGGTTGCTGAGGTTGAGCAGGAGAATAAGGATGAGAAGGAGGGTCCCACACCCCCTCAAGTAGAAATGAAACCTCTTCCCTCTCATTTGGAGTATGCTTTTCTTGGTGACGGTTCTACTTACCCTATTATTGTCAGTAGTGATCTCAATGGTAGTGAGCTAGACCGCTTGGTCAATTTGGTTAGGAAATATCGGAAAGCCATTGGGTACACGATTGACGATATCAAGGGTATTAGTCCGTCCATTGTTACTCACCGCATTAATGTTGATCCTGATGTTACTCCTTCCATAGAGGGACAGAGGCGACTCAATCCCAATATGAAGGAGGTTGTTAAGAAAGAAGTGCTTAAGTTGCTTAATGCTGGGATCATCTACCCTATCTCTGATAGTAAGTGGGTATCCCCAGTACAGGTTGTCCCTAAAAAAGGAGGTGTGACTATTGTTGAAAATGATAAAAATGAGTTAATCCCAACCCGAACAGTCACAGGGTGGCGTATGTGCATTGATTATAGAAAGTTGAAAAAGCCACTCAAAAAGACCATTACCCCATTCTCTTCATAGACCAAATGTTGGAACGCTTGGCTAAGCACTCCCATTTTTGTTATTTGGATGGATACTCTGGATTCTTCCAGATCCCTGTTCATCCAGATGATAGGGAGAAGACCACATTCACATGTCCCTATGGTACCTTTGCATATCGGAGGATGCCATTTGGATTATGTAATGCTCCTGCCACCTTCCAGCGCCGCATGATGAGCATTTTTTCTGAGGATATTGAGCATTGCATGGAGGTTTTCATGGACGACTTCTCTGTGTATGGCGACTCTTTCGATGATTGCTTAGCCAATCTGGAGAAAGTGCTTGCTAGATGCGAAGAAGTCAACCTGGTCCTCAACTGGGAAAAGTGTCATCTTATGGTTCGACAAGGTATAGTCTTGGGTCATCTTGTGTCTAGTCGAGGTATTGAGGTCGATAAGGCCAAAGTCGAGGTTATAGAGAAACTACCCCCTCGAGTTAATGCGAAGGGAATCCGTAGTTTTCTTGGGCATGCAGGTTTTTATAGGAGGTTCATACCGGACTTTTCTAAGGTTGCCCGACCTTTGACTGAGCTTTTAGCCAACGATGTACCTTTTGTTTTCACTGACGCTTGTTTAGCTGTTTTTGAGAAATTGAAAAAGGCTTTGACTACGACACCGGTTATCCAACCTCCCGATTACAACCTGCCCTTTGAGTTGATGTGTGATGCTAGTGACTATGCTGTGGGGGCAGTGTTGGGACAGCGTAAGGATGATAAGTTGCATGCCATCTATTATGCGAGTAAGACCTTGAATGAGGCACAGGTAAACTATGCAACCACCGAGAAAGAGCTTCTGGCAGTGGTATATGCGCTAGAGAAGTTTAGATCCTATCTCATAGGGTCTAAGATTATTGTTTATACTGACCACTATGCTCTTAAGTTTTTGTTTAGAAAGAAAGATGCTAAGGCGAGACTAATTCGGTGGATTTTGTTGTTCCAAGAGTTTGATTTGCAGATTGTTGATAAGAAAGGAGCAGAGAATTCAGTGGCTGATCATCTGTCCAGACTTGTATTGGATGATGTGTCAGGTACGCCTGACATTGATTATTCCTTCCCTGATGATCAGTTAATGGTTCTCGCAGATGCTGGTGATGCTCCTTGGATAGCAGAAATAGCGAACTATCTAGCCATGGGTGTGCAGCCCTCTGGGTTGAATGCATACCAAAGGAAGAAGTTCTACCATGACGTCCGCTACTACTTTTGGGACGATCCATTGTTGTTCAGGGCATGTGCAGATGGCATTCTCCACCGTTGCATCCCTGAAAGTGAGGTACATTCTATCCTTAGGCATTGTCATGATCTACCTTGCCGTGGACATGCAGCCTCTTCTAAGACTGGTGCTAAAGTGTTACAATGTGGATTTTATTGGCCATCTCTTTTTAGAGATGCACAGGCATATGTTAAAATGTGTGACCGCTGTCAAAGAGTTGGCAATTTCCCAGTCGAATGCCATGCCGATGAATTCCATTGTTGAGGTTGAGATTTTTGATGTTTGGGGTGTTGATTTTCAGGGTCCTTTTCCTTCCTCATTTGGAAACCGATATATTCTTGTTGCTGTTGATTATGTTTCCAAGTGGGTGGAGGCCGTTGCTACTAAGACCAATGATGCAAGGGTGGTAACCAAGTTTTTCAAAAAGACTATCTTTCCACGTTTTGGTTGCCCCTGCGCACTCATAAGTGACAATGGGACCCATTTTATTAAGCAAAAGTTTGAAAATCTTCTTAGGAAGTACGGAGTAGTCCACAGGTATTCCTTGCCATATCACCCCCAGTGTAGTGGGCAAGTTGAGATTTCTAATCGCGAGCTTAAGCTCATTCTTGAGAAGACCGTGCATACGTCCCGAAAGAACTGGTCTGATAAGCTTGATGATGCCTTATGGGCTTATAGGACGGCTTTTAAGACTCCTATCGGGACCACACCTTTCCGTTTGGTCTATGGGAAGCATTGTCATCTTCCCGTGGAGCTAGAACACAAGGCACATTGGACGGTAAGGTCCTTAACTATGATCTGAAACGTGCAGGTGATAAGAGGCTCTTAGACCTCAATGAGCTTGACGAGATACGCCTAGATGCGTATGAAAGTGCCATTATCTACAAAGAGAAAACCAAAAAATGGCACGATCAACGCATTACTAGGCGGGAATTCAAAGAAGGTGAGAAAGTATTGGTTTTTAACTCCAGGCTCAAGTTCTTTCCCGGTAAGCTAAAGTCTCGGTGGTCCGGACCATACACTATTACTAAAGTGTTTCCTTATGGATCACTTGAAGTAACTGGAACAAATGGCGCGTTTAAGGTCAAAGGCCACCGAGTCAAGCACTACATCACAAGTGAGCCTCTTGGTGAAGAGGAGGTCATGGTATTTGCGACCTAGATATGTGGGTCGAATCACGTCAAGCTAGTGACGTTAAAAGAGCGCTTTGCGGGAGGCAACCCGTATACACCATTTTTCATATGTTTTATTTTATTTTCTTTTTATTTATCTGTTTTTGTCTTCCTAATTTTTGTTTAGTGTGCAGCTAAAAAAAACGAAAAAGGGTCAGTATTGAGGCAAAAGGGAAAAGCCGACTCTGCGATGTGAAGAAATGTGGGAAAGCCGATTCGGCGAAAACATTCTGGAAAAAATTGAGCGAGGCAGAACCCTAAACGCCGACTCGGCGACAGGCTGTAAGAATGGTGCGCCGACTCGGCGATTTGTTTCTGGAAAAATCTTTCGGCTTTTTAAAAGCCGAATACACCCCATTCCCTCATTTCTCACCTCTCATTTTCCGATTCTCTCTTCTCCCTCTACCCTAATCCTTTTCTCTCTCTACCTCCAAACCCTCATCTTCTCCATTCAAGAGATCTAAAGCCTTCAAACCTCCATTCCTACACATTCAACCTAGCTCTTTGGGTTTCCATTCTTACAAATTGGTGAAGAGAAAGTCATTCAAAGGTTGGAATTTGGTATCTAGCAACAATTCATCCTCACTTAAATTTGGAAGGGTATAAATTTCTATCTCTTGTCTTTCAATTTTGATTTGTGCTTTTTGTGGTATTTATTTGTTGTTAGAAGACCTCTAGGCTTAGAACTCTTGGATCTCGTTGTGGTAGTTGTTTGATTTTGTTGTTTGGGACATTGTTGTGTTGTTGTTGTGCTGTAATTTTGAGGATCTGTGATTTAGCTGTTTATTGTTTTAGACCATCATGAAAAACCTATTTAGATCCAAGAGAAGCAAGACCGGTGAGTCTTCCTCCTCTCAAAGGGAGGAACAACAATTCTCACCACCACCGCCAAGCCAACCCCGAAAAGCCCAATCCAAGATATCAGGAAACATGGGGTGTAAGCTCACTTCCGCTCAATATAAAATTTTTGAAAACATACGGAATCGAGTTTTACTCCCCACTAAATTTGTAGACAAGAATGCCCTGCACAGTACCGGCCTATTTAATGGCATTCACACACTTTTAGAGAGGAGGGGGCTCCATGGCTTCATGGATGTCGCCGGAGACGTGTACCCAAGTCTAACATTCGAGTTTTTTGCGACCCTGACTCATTATAAGTCTTCTGAGGGTCGATATATCTTTTAAACGCCCTAAACATGGTCTATTCCATGTCATACCTAGACATTGCTAGGGCGTTTCATTGGGTCATTAGGGATGACGAGTACGTGGTCCCCTCTGAAGGGGATATCATGCAGTTTTGGTTGGCTATTACGGGCAACAGACCATAACGCGGTTCGGGCAACAAGATTGCCCATGTTTATCATCCAGCTATGCTGTACATTTTCCGTTTCCTCTCCATGACAATCTTTTGTTACGGAGAGCCAAGCGGGGTCTCTAAGCCCGAGCTTGCTGCTATGCGGTCGTTCCTTGTGTACGACCAAGGCACACCCAATTGGGTGGACATTTTTGTAGACCGTTGCCGCGCTGTGTGCAACGCCGATCGTGGCAAGGTTGGCATGGGCGGAATGGTGACACTCTTGGTTTTATTTTTGGGTATTGACATACCCGACGATGTTCCTGTTTTGGACCACAACACCACCATTTATTATAATAAGCCCACGCTGCGTAGGCTGCGATTCATTTCATATCGTACGCCCAACGCATGCTCTCTCCATATACCCAATGGGCATACAATGATCCTCCCTCCCATCCCTGGGCATGTATTTGATGTGAGGAACGAGGACACAGCGGAAACGCTGTGTAATCGGACCATTCAGTATTCTTTGCATCACCCCGTCGAGCAAGCCCCAGTGGCTGCAGGTGTTAATATTGATTTCGACGAGGGTGGCGACGAGAATGATGATGAGGAGGAGGAGGAGTATGTTCCCTCTGTGGAACAGATACATATGGACTCGAGTCCCGCTGTTGATTCCGACCCCCACTGGTATCAGCAGTTCGATGAGAGGTTCTCCAATTTGGAGAACAGGTACGGAGAGATGGAGGGTCGACTAGACCGTATAGATGGGAATCTGCAGACATTCCAGGATACATATGACCGAGACATGTATTACCTTGATACGCGTCTCCAGTCTATGTGGATTTCCTAAGAGGCCCAAATGAACTATTATTCTGGGCAACCTTATGTCGACCCTAGAGCCAGCATCGCTGAGATGGAGGCTCAAAGAGAGAGAGATCGAGCCGCTGAGCTCGAAGCTAGGCGGACTAGGAGGAGTTCATTCTCTTTCTTTCGCCGTCGTGGTCACTGAGGGCCACTTATCTTTTAGGCTCCCTTCCGCTTATATGTTTTTGTTTTCATGGTTCGTTCCCTTGCTTTACAGTTAAGCATTGGGGACAATGCTTTCGATAAACATGGAGTGAAGTCTACATCTGTTAGCTGTAGTTTTTCTTTTTGTTTTCTAAGATCAGTTTTTTTTATTTTGTCTTTTATTTACTCTGTCTTTTATTTTCTGTTAAAAAAAATGAAAAAAAATGAAAAAAAAGAAAAAAAATTGAAAAACAAGTGAAAAAAAAAACGATAATGAGAGTGCTAGCCATAACCTGTGAAGGAGGACTAGGCAAAAGGAGAGTGAGTGTGCTTCAATCGACATCTATCTACATCCTTTGCCATGGCGTTCGCAGGTATACTTCTTTTCCTATCTTTATCTTCTATCTATTTCTAGCTCCACTAAATTGTCCTACCTTAACCCACCTAGCCATCCTCACTTAGATTCTTGCATATCATCTTATACTAACCACTGCATGTTATTTGAGCTACAAATTTTTATCCTACATAAGCCCCCATCCTCTTTTGTCCAAATTAGTTTTTGGATTGCGAGATTCAAGAGCTCCATTATTTGAGTCATACTGTTTGGAGTTTGGGTGTCTTTGTTTGGTTTCATTTTGTTGTAGTTGTGTTGATGTTGTGTGGATGTTTGTTTTGGGTTGGGTATGAGGTCGACAAAGGGGTTTGGGATTTATATGGGCCTAAGTAAGATCATTTTTTTTATGAGAGATAAGGAGACTAAGATAGGAAGCCTCTTTCTTTTGGGGAGCCATAAGGAGAACCGGTGTTCATGTCTTAAGAGGTAATGATGTAACTGATGGTGCTATCCCAGTTCATCATTGGAGTATTCTAGTTAGCTATGCATTCTTTTCTGTACTTTGATCCTTATTGCTACTCATTTTCTCTTTGTGCTTCATTTGTGTACAATCTTAGCTTCAGTTTATATTGTATCATTGCTTTTGTTTTGCTAAGTTTGTGCATGCTATTCATTAGAAAAAGGGAAACATGTTTCAAAAGAGATAAGCCCGCTAGGTTGAAAACCCGCAAGGGCGACCTAGGCAAAAGAGCGACATGAGTGGGTGAGCAATGTGAGATTTGGAAAATGAAAGAGTGGCTAGGACGAAAACCCGAAATGAGTTCCTAGGCAAAATGAGAGAGAAAGAGAGAAATTTCATTGAAACATCTTATCTCATTTGTGCTTGATTTTGGAGACCGTATGTTAACCTTGCTTTTATTCTTTTCAACCTTGATTTGCTCGAGGACTAGCAAAGGTTAAGCATGGAGTGGTTTGATAAGTGCAAATATTTGCACTAATCGTTTGTATCTTTATGCTCTTTTGCGGTGTTTTGAAGGAGATTCGAGGTCATTTCGTTCGGTTTCACTCTACTTCGGTATCTCATGGTCAAAATATGGGAAGATGGGTTAATTTTAAGGTTTTTAGTTGTTTTTATGGGATTTCGGTGCTAATCGTGTCTACAGGGTTGAAAGATCGAGTCAAGCTATCAATCAAACCAAGTCACGACCAAAGAAACAAGTTCAACCAAGAAAGCAATCCAGTAGCCAAAAGTCGAGTCGACTGAGGTGCCTCCTTAGGCCTCCACGACTCGGCTGTTGAAGACAGAACAAAGCATTTTTCCAGAGACCTTTAGCCGACTCGGCGGTGAGGTCAAAAGAGGTGTCGCTGACTCGGCGAAGTTAGCTGACAAAACCATTGATTTTTCCAGAATGTCAGGACGACTCGGCTTTGGGTGCTCCTTTTGCTCAGCCGACTCGGCGAAGGTGTAAATCAGCTTTTATCCGCATTTTTCTCCGGGCTTTCTTTGGGCCTGGGTTAATTACCCTTGTTAGTATAAATAAGAACCTTAATCCTTATTAGGGTTCTCTTCTTCATCCCTTCAACTTTGCTTAGTTTTACTTTGTTTTTCCATTTGAATCTAGCTTGAATTATTTAGTTTTCAGTTTACTTTGCAAGAACATCAATCTAGCCTTTAGTATTCAATCTTCCTTCAAGTTTGTAATTTTGTTTTCCCCTTTAGCTTTTGAATTATTGTTTTAGTTTAAGTTTTATTTGGTGAACATTAATCTTTAGTTTAATCATCCTTTAATAATAATTATCTTTCTCCATCATTGTTTTAGTATTCATTGTCATTCTTATTAAGTATTTAATCATTGCTCATTTTAGTTTAGCTTTTAATTCATTGTCATTTATGTTTAGCATTGAATTTGAATTAGTATTTATTGCATTTACCATGTCTAGTGAGTAGATCCCTTTTCTAGGGTTAGGGTTTGAACCTATTAGTTAAGTATGAATTGATTCTTGGATGTGTCTATGAAACTATGGATTAAAGTGATTAAATTGTGCTAATTAACCCTAAATTAAATATGCTTTGTCGAACCATTCAATAGAACTAGCGTGTGAGATTGGGATCGCCATTGCTTTAGGGTAAACTTTAGTTAAATTCTTATTAATTCGTTTAATAAAGTTAACGCGTGAGAAGTGAATTAATAGGGTCTAAATCTAATAGTTAATCAACAAAGAGAGAGTTTGAGATTAACAAGATCAAGTTTAATCACACAATTAATCCTATACTTCATAGACACTAATGAGAATTGAATCATGAAACACTTTAGGGGATTCCCGACACCCTAGATTTCATTACCATATAGCTTATATCCATTTTAATTATTGCATTTCACAACCAATCAACATTTTTACTCCCTTTAGCAATCTAATCAACCGAAATCGTAAAGTCCATTGTCCCAAGCTTCCTTGTGTTCGACCCGCGACTACACGTACACCGTGCGCTTGCGGTTAAATAAAATTTGCACATCGTGGAAAGCTCAAACACATCATTGCTAGTCCACCGGCCAAAGACGACCAAGAGTACAACTAATGGACACAGTATTATTCGATTGTCATTTCGTGGATATTGGAGAACATAGATACTGAATTGGTCAATCAATTTCTTGATTTTCCAATAGCAAAGGCCATATGGTCTAGAATCGAAACCTTGTACAGCAGTGGAAGAGATGGGTTACAAATTTTTGATCTCACGATCCGCACAAACAAGATCCAGCAAGAAAATGACTCTATGGAAACATATTACAGTAAACTCTTGAATCTATGGAAGTAGATAGATAGAAGACTACCAAATCCCATGAAAGACCCACAAGACATTATCATCTACAACCAAATCACACAACAAAATAGGTTGTATCAATTCTTAGCCGGAATTGATGAAACCTTTGACAAAGGTAGACGGGACTTACTCATTCATGATCCCCTTCCCATTGTGGAAGAAGCATATGCATGTATCCGGCGTGAGATAATGAGAAGGGGTATCATGAAAAAACCCTCATCTGAAAATGAATCATCGGGCATTGGAGGAGGATTTACTGTCAAGGGTAAACCGTACCGAGAAAATGACGAAAGGAGCCACTTCAAGTGCACTCACTGTCGTGCCTCAAGACACACCAAGAGTGAGTGTTTTAAACTTGTGGGTTACCTAGAGTGGTGGCCGGACACAAAGAAAAAGGGGACCAGAGAATATCATCAAAATACCGAACACAGAACCGATAGAGTAGCCATGGGAGCAAGCTCGCATGAGGAAGAAAGCAAAGGGGAAGAAGGAGTTGCTCTAAATGGAACAACAGGTAACAAAGAGAGGGAGGATTTCTCTCTCTAAATCGGCAGGTCACAGGAAAATGAAAACCCCTTGGCTTTTGTTGGGAAGGGTAAGGGGCAGCTTTTAAATAGAGGGGGATGGGGCCACGTCCCTCTTAATAAATGTGACATCTCTCCCTCTCTTGGTACTGCTTTATCTATTTTTCGAGGTGGATGGATTTTTGACTGTGGGGCTATGGACACGATGTCGTATGACCCTAGTGATTTTGTAGACAGTGCAAAGCCGTTAAAAAACATTATTAAGACTGCGAATGGTGAAGAAATTAAAGTGGGAGGAGCCGGAACTATTTGTTTTAATAATCATCTCACTTTAAAAAATTGCTTATATGTCCCAGATTTGTCACATAAATTATTATCTGTCAGTCATCTCACGAAGGAGCTCAATTGCACTGTTCTCATAAAACTCGACTGTTGAATTGTGCAAGATGCTCAGACAGAAAGAACTATTGGGCGTGGTATTGAACGAGGTGGACTTTACTACATCAAGGAGGTGACTCAAAAAGCTCACTACAAGAAAAGTGATATTGGGCGACAACAAAAATTGTAGCACAAACTATTGAAAAGTGTGGCCCATACATTGGGCCACAAATAAATATTTGTCACTATAGCCGTGGCCCTATCGATGTTGCCCATGCATTTAAGGTTTGAGCGTCAAATATGAGTTTGTCACCCAAGCCGTTTGATTATGGGCGTCATGATTAATTTGTCGCCCATATTCAACCTTGTGCGTCAAACTCTTGTGGCCCAATGTTCAATTTAATTATCGCCCGAGATTGATTTTGTCGCCCATATTCAACCTTGTGCGTCAAACTCTTGTGGCCCAATGTTCAATTTAATTATCGCCCGAGATTGATTTTGTCGCCCATATTCAACCTTGTGCGTCAAACTCTTGTGGCCCAATGTTCAATTTAATTATCGCCCAAGATTGATTTTGTCGCCCAACTAACACCTTGGGCGTCATTATTTTGCAGTCCAAAATTTAAAATTTTTGTCACCCATGAACTTTGGGCATTATCATGATTTTGTCGCTCATACAACACCATGGGCAACAAGTATTTTGTGGTACAATGATTTTATAAAGGTTTTGCACAACACTATTTTTTGTGGCCCATAATAAAAAATAAATGTTTCTTAAATTATATATCAAGCATTGCTTTCAATAATCTTATAAAAAAGTAAATTATTAAGCATCAACAACATAAAGAATACATATAATTAACAATAATATAGAAATATAATGTGTAGAAACACTTAGAGACAATGAACTGTAACAAGAGGGGGGGTGAATTGTTACTTTCGCCCTTTGAGTATTTTTAGCCCTTTTTCTTGCGGAAT
The DNA here is from genome assembly GCA_019776075.1 of Amaranthus palmeri. NCBI lineage: Eukaryota > Viridiplantae > Streptophyta > Magnoliopsida > Caryophyllales > Amaranthaceae > Amaranthus > Amaranthus palmeri. Next base: position 40,759 of record JAAKBH010001025.1, read on the forward strand.
TTGAATAACAAAAATACTCAAGACAATATAAAAGAAAACTATAAAAAGGAACACCAAGATTTAACGTGGGAAAAAGAACCACGACCCACTAGGGATTTCTCTTCTCTATTATTTTATGTAAATCACTCCTCTATTACATAAAATAACTTCTCCTCTCTACTCTTTTTCTTCTCTAGGTAACTCCTTACCGTTTCTCTTCTACTCACGGTAATCTCTTACCGTTTCTCTACTCACGGTAACCTCTTACCGTTTCTCTTCTCTCTACCCTTTAGACTTACCCAAGTCTAAATAACAAAAACTCTCAAATAAACCCTTTACAAGATTTATCTAAATATCAAGAATAGTACAAGGATTAAATCTTGAAATTAATTTGCAATTAAAATCAATCAAGATTTCCTCTCTTTATTTTGTAAACCTCACGAAATATTTTTGGGCACAATATTTTCGGAAAAATAAATCTCTCTCAAATGATCACCAAGTGTGCCGGTTGTTAGAAAAATCATTTATATAGATTTTTAGATCTAAACTACCCATAATCCCATGATCAAAGATAGTGGGAGTTGAGGGTTAGTTTACGCGTGAGAGTGGTAGGAAAGCTTGGTAGTTACTCCAAGTTTTCTTGTCTTTTAGCTAAAAATAGCTAAGACAATTTAAGAAAACTAATTTTAAGATCCTAATTTTAAGGAGTCTTTTTAGGAGTTAGTTATCTTAATTTTTAATTAATTTCCTTGTGCATTCTAGACTTAATTTATCCGTACAACAACACTAAAAAAGAAAAATAAAAATAAAAATTATTTTCCTAATTATTTTTGTTGACTCCTCCTCTGACCGCTGATTCTGGGAACACTGCACTGTCTCCGATTGACCAATCTTCGAACTTTGACCTGATCTTGGAACAGTTACTTAGTAATCCCTTTTCAACGCTTAATGGTCCATCAACGACCCTTATAAAGATCGGATATTTGACCTATCAAAACAATCTCAAAGACAAAATATGTTTGTTTAATAAAGTTTACGTTATCATCAAAACTAAATGGGCCAACAAATTCCCCCTTTTTGATGATGACAAACTTTATAAACAAACTTAATAAAATAGAGTAAAACAAATATAATGAACATGCTTGAGATTAACACACATTCAACTAAATCTAGTAAATTAAATCGTTACAAATAATTTACTAAACTCTCATGTAAACATATTACTCTAATAAATAAATTTTAAAAACTTTTTTTTTTCAAAAATCATGTGGTTAAACATGACTTAAGTTTTTAAAATAAGACAAAATGAAACAAAACATAACTATAAAAACTTATAACTTGAGAAAATTAACTAAGAAACACAACAATCTAAGTAATTCAAAATATCATGAGTTTTGAGAATCAAAGATAAACATAGTGATATTTTAATAAATCATATCAAACAACATATAATCAAATTTATCCATAAGTACTCCCATGATGATCATTTCATTAGACAAATAATCCATTTCATATAAGAATATCAAAACAGTAAGTCAACAAATTGCTACTCTTCCCCCTTAAGTATATAGAACAAACTAAAATAACCTAAAGTTAACCTTAAGTCGTAGGTTTTAGTTATTAGATCAAAACAGAGAATCAATAATCAGTTTAGAATTTAGAACTCAAGACAAAGAATCAATTTGCAAGATTAAGCAAAAACATAAGCAATTACAAGCATTCATTTAAGTTTGTTTTGTTTGCTACTCTTCCCCCTTTTGGCATCAATCAAAAAGTAGGGATGTGAATCAATCCACAGCTCTAAGGCAAGCATTAGACAAATTAAGATAGTAAGCAGCAAACTAAGAAAATAAATGCCAAACATAAACCAAGAAAGCACGCATTCAAACATTATAGACCATGGGGATAGAAAATAAGGATGATATAACGATTAAAAAGTTGTGGGTTAGTTAGTAGCATATACGAAACATAAATTGTTTTGTACCCCAGCTTGGTACATTAAAAACAAAAGAAAATATTGTTTAGAAATTACATAGAAAATGGGCCAACCAAACATTAAATTTTTAAATGAAAACAGAAGCAGGAAGGATCAGGCAGCAGGCTCCTCATCAACGTATTCAGTCTGCACCTCCACCGTGTCAAGCTTCGCACCAAGACGTGTTTCCATGTCGGTGAGTTGCTTAGCAATAGTGGAGAGTGAGGCTCGAACTTCACTCTGAAAGGCACATAATTGGGACTGCATATCAAGTAGTGTAGAATGGACATGAGCAAGGGTAATAGGCGGATGAGGGATAGTAGTGGAATCATCAAAACCAGTGGGTAAGGGTGATGGTGGTGATGTAAATGGTGGTGGAGTAGTGGCTATTGGTGATGGTGGTATAGGTGAACTTGGCTTTGGTGATGGTGGGGTTGGAGAGGCAATATCATCATTAAGGCACGAAGAACTCTTGAATGATTTCTTAATGTTCTTAAGAGGTACATTGAAGTCCTCATCCTCTAAACTAGATTGTTCATCCACTAGTTCCTCTTTTTCGTCTTCCCCAACCTGTTCCCCCTTACTAATAGCTTCCCCCTGAGTCACTGTTTCCCCTTGTTCATGTTCTGTCTCTGCCTCAGTAGTGGCAGTGGGAACAGTTTCCTGCTCTACATTCTCTACATTCTCCCCTTCTACTTCGGTTTCACCTTCCTCTTGTTCCTCATCGGAACTCACATACTCAACATCATCCTCAGCATCCTCTAGAATTCCCTTTTCATTTAATATAAGATGCAAGTTGTTAAGACACTTTGCACCTATTTTGTTGTTAGCACTCATAGGAAATTCTAGGCCTTCAAGAGGCACACCAAACTTTTTAAATATATGGGTTAACAAGCCACCATATCCAATCATCGTTTTCTTCTCAACACAATCGGCTAAATGAGAAATCATCAAAGAAGGAAAATTGATTTTTATATGATTTGCTAAACAGTAAATCAACGTAGCATCCCTTAAGTTCACTTCACTACGCTTTGACCTCCGAGGCAAAATAAACCTCCTAGCAACATTGTATAATAATTTATGAAGTGGACAAAGAGAATTGTGACTAAAACGTTTTTTTATCATTAATCCCTAAAAATTTTAGCACGGTTTTTTCATTAATTCCTGAAAAAACTATTTTTGATCTAACATAATAAGTGTCGAAACCTACAGCAGGTACTCCAAACCATTCACCTAACATCAAACTATTGAACTCAATTTTAATCTCCTTCACAGTACTTGAACACACGCCATTATCAATCGAAAAATTACTGATAAATTCTCGCATCAAATATGGATACATTGAATTGCAAGATAAGTCATACATAAGCACCTCCCATCCTTAATTACTCAAGATCGCATGCAATTGAGGGAAAGAAGTTGTTTTATACCAGTACTTGTCGAGTCCAAAACCACCAGACATCTCTTTGGAAATTTCTTCAGCACTATCAGGGTCCACTTGCTTGGCCCTCTTTAATGGTCGACTAGATGAAGTTCCTTTGGAGTGGGTTTTCTTTGTGCCTCCTTGCATGGGTTTAGGAGTGGTTGATCTTTGACGTTTTTGAGAAGAGGATTGTGGAATTTCAGTGGGTGAAGGATGAATTACCTGTAAAGGCTCGGGTTAGATGAATTTAGGGCTTTTCCCTTTGCTCATTGATGATAATCTTGGCGATTTCATGGTTGTTGGTAGGGATGAAGGAAAGAAGTTGAGAGAGGTAAGAGTAATGGTTTGACGGTTTTGGTGAGTTAAAGAAGGAGTTGTACTTTGGTAATAATGGTTATTGTGATGGATGTGACGTGAGGAGTGGGTTATAAAGGGTGTGAAGGGACGGTTACGAAAAGAGAGTACAACTTCTTGAATTAGTTTTAGCGTATAAACCGAGTGAGGTAACGAAAAGTTTAAGTGTAAGTTCGTTGAATTTGTCGATTAAGATAACTACTTTCCGAAACACCTCGATGATCCGTCTTCCATTTTATAAATAATGTTGGCTCACCGAAATAAATAAAAAATAAAATGCTGGAATTTGAAAAGAAAAAAAATGAAATATTTTTGTGATTTTTGAAAAATAATTTATAATATGTGGGTAATAATATAAAATAAATTATGCTACTTGGTCTAATCAGTTCAAACATGCAAGCAATCAAGATTAAGTTTAAGACATAAATTTAAATAGAAGCATACCCAAATCTCGCAATGATTGACTAATCAATCTTGGTTGTTGTGGTTGATTGAACCCTTCCGATTTTTAAGATGTTTTGAGGAGAAATACTAGCATTAAACTTTAATGAAGCTTGATCATACCTAGCTCCAACCTCATCTTTTCAAATTGTTCTCTTGGAAGCGGTTTGGTCATAATATCTGCAACTTAATCACTAGTATTGACATGTTTAACAATAATATTTTTATGCTCTACGTTATCCTTAAGAAAATGGTGTCTAATATGAATATGTTTAACTCTAGAATGATGCACTGGATCTTTTGAAATGCAAATAGAACTAGTATTATCACAATAAATAGGAACACATTCAAGTTTAATACCAAAATCTCTTAGCTGTTGTTTAATCCAAAGCATTTGGGAACAGCAGGCTGCTGCTGCCACGTATTCAGCTTCTGCAGTGGATAAAGCTACTGTGTTCTGTTTCTTGGAACTCCATGATACCAAACAAGATCCAAGAAACTGTACCATTCCTGAAGTGCTTTTTCTATTCACAAGATCACCTGCATAATCTGCATCACTATACCCTTTCAAGTCATATACATCACTTTTTGGATAAAACAGGGATAAGTCATCTGTTCCCTTTAAATATCTCAGAATCCTTTTAACTGTCGTATGATGTGATTCTTTAGGATTTGATTGAAATCTAGCACACAAACCAACACTAAAGGATATATCAGGTCTACTAGCTGTTAAGTATAGTAGAGATCCTATCATGCCTCTATACATTGTTTGGTCAACATTAATACCGTTAGAGTCTTCGTCTAATCTAATGTTAGTGGCCATGGGTGTATGGTTTGTCTTAGCATTATCTAGTCCATATTTCTTTAGAAGTTCTTTTATATATTTTTGTTGATGAATATAAATACCGTTAGCAGTTTGTTTAATTTGCAAACCAAGGAAGAAATTTAATTCTCCCATCATACTCATTTCAAATTCATTACTCATTAGGTCAGCAAATTCCTTACATAACGATTCATGAGTAGCACCAAAAATAATATCATCAACATATATTTGAACAACTAAAATATTCGAACCTTTATTCTTAAAGAATAAGGTTTTATCAATTTTACCACGTATGAACTTGTTATCAATCAAAAACTTAGATAATCTCTCGTACCATTGTCTGGGGGCTTGTTTTAGCCCATAAAGAGCTTTGTCAAGCTTGTAGACGTGATCCGGGGAAATTGGGTTTTCAAAGCCAGGTGGTTGTTCCACAAACACTTCTTCTTCTCCTAGAAACCCATGCAGCTATCATGGCTTTGCGTAAATCGGCTTTGTTGAAGTTTCCTTTTGTAGGTTGTCTTCCTGTTTCTCTTGCTTTCCCTTTGCCTTTCTCATTTTTCCATAATGGGCAATCCTTGATTAAATGCTCGGTACTTCCACATTTGTAGCATTCATATGTTTTGGCATTTGAAGTTCCTCTTTCTTTGTTGTTTCTCTGATTTTTATACTTGTTGTTCCTGAAGAACTTCCTGAACCTACGTACCAGCAAGGCTGCCTCTTCCTCGTCAGTTTCTGATTCTTCTTGATCGTTTGCTGTCAGAGCCAGACCCTTGTTCCTGGAACTGTCAGCTGTTCCCAAATGTAATTCATGAGTCATTAGGGAACCAGCCAACTCTTCCAGATTAAACTTTGTGAAATCTTTAGATTCTTGAATGGCTGTGACCTTTGCTCTCCAACGATCATCTTGAGGTAGGCTTATTAGGATTTTTCGCACTTGTTCATCCGAGGGAATTAGCCTTCCAAGGGAGACAAGCTCATTAGTGATATTCGTGAACCTAGTAAACATTTCTTGAATGCTTTCTTTAGGTTCCATCACAAATCTTTCGTATTTGGACATGAGCAAATCAATCTTTCGTATTTGGACATGAGCAAATCAATCTTGGAACGCTTAACCTCCAGCAGATCCCAAAATTGTTTAGCGGTTCTGCATCCCATAATGCGATTATGTTCATTTGGACCAAGCCCACAATGAAGCAATTTAATAGCAAGAGCGTTCATTTCCATCTTTTGAAAATCTTCTTTCTCATATTCTGTGATAGGTTTGGGAACAGTCTCGTTATTGGAGTTGGTAGTTGTTACCTCAAAATCTCCAATTTCGATGACTCTCCAAACTTGATAATTTTCGGCTTTGATGAAGATCTCCATCCTGTTTTTCCAATATGTATAGAATTTGCAATCGAACATTGGTGGTCTCTGAGTAGAGTACCCTTCTTCCATGCGCTCGTTCATTTTCTGCATCTCTAATACTCCAAGATACGGCTCGCAGGGTTTCCTAATCATATGAGGAACAGGGCTCTGATACCAATTGTAGAAACACTTAGAGACAATGAACTGTAACAAGAGGGGGGTGAATTGTTACTTTCGCCCTTTAAGTATTTTTAGCCCTTTTTCTTGCGGAATTTGAATAACAAAAATACTCAAGACAATATAAAAGAAAACTATAAAAAGGAACACCAAGATTTAACGTGGGAAAAAGAACCACGACCCACTAGGGATTTCTCTTCTCTATTATTTTATGTAAATCACTCCTCTATTACATAAAATAACTTCTTCTCTCTACTTTTTTTCTTCTCTCGGTAACTCCTTACCGTTTCTCTTCTACTCACGGTAATCTCTTACCGTTTCTCTACTCACGGTAACCTCTTACCGTTTCTCTTCTCTCTACCCTTTAGACTTACCCAAGTCTAAATAACAAAAACTCTCAAATAAACCCTTTACAAGATTTATCTAAAATGGATAAATCATATCAAGAATAGCACAAGGATTAAATCTTAAAATTAATTGGCAATTAAAATCAATCAAGATTTCCTCTCTTTATTTTGTAAACCTCACGAAATATTTTTGGGCACAATATTTTCGGAAAAATAAATCTCTCTCAAATGATCACCAAGTGTGCCGGTTGTTAGAAAATCATTTATATAGATTTTTAGATCTAAACTACCCATAATCCCATGATCAAAGATAGTGGGAGTTGAGGGTTAGTTTACGCGTGAGAGTGGTAGGAAAGCTTGGTAGTTACTCCAAGTTTTCTTGTCTTTTAGCTAAAAATAGCTAAGACAATTTAAGAAAACTAATTTTAAGATCCTAATTTTAAGGAGTCTTTTTAGGAGTTAGTTATCTAAATTTTTAATTAATTTCCTTGTGCATTCTAGACTTAATTTATCCGTACAACAACACTAAAAAAGAAAAATAAAAATAAAAATTATTTTCCTAATTATTTTTGTTGACTGCTCCTTTGACCGCTGATTCTGGGAACACTGCACTGTCTCCGATTGACCAATCTTCGAACTTTGACCTGATCTTGGAACAGTTGCTTAGTAATCCCTTTTCATTGCTTAATGGTCCATCAACGACCCTTATAAAGATCGGATATTTGACCTATCAAAGCAATCTCAAAGACAAAATATGTTTGTTTAATAAAGTTTACGTTATCATCAAAACTAAATGGACCAACATAATGTTTCTAGAAATTTAAGTATTAAAAATTACATAGTAAAGTTATAACTCAAAATAAAAGTTGCTTTTTCTATTAAACTATATATATGAAAGTACAACCAAAAGAACCAAAGCTATTACAACCAAACTATATATATATATATATATATATATATATATATATATATATATATATATATATATATATATATATATAATATATATATATATATATATATATATATATATATATATATATATATATATATATATATATATATATACAAGCGACCAAAGCAGTAACTAATGTAGTTAATTAAGTTACTTTTGATGACCCCTAGTAGCAACCAAAGCACCAGGCAACATATTTGTTGATCCCTAGCAGCAATCAACTAGATAACAGCACAACCATCATTCACCCTCATCCAAGCAGCAAACAGTAAGAAGCAACCAGCATATAGCAACAAACCCACGCACACACGGAACATCAACAGCACAAACCCTCGGAAACATCCCACCAATACCAGCAGCAGCCACGAAACTAGAAGGTCAATAAAAACAATCATCTTGTAATCAGATCGCCAATTAAAAACACTTGAAAAAACAACCATCCATACGAAGCTCTAATCTAATATGTTATTGTTCCAAGAGATGAAGAGACTAATCAACCCAATATCCTCACAAGGATTAAAGAGATAGAAAATGTGACTTTCGTAGATGCAACTAAGTGTATCGCGTTGTTATAAACCATATTGACATACCAATTTAGGTTGAACCACGCATCAACCTTGCTATCTCGGCCATCAACTCTTGTTTTAACTGGTTCTCTCTTTCGACCTTGTTGTTTTCTTTTTCGATCATTTCTTGTTTCAACCTTTCAATTTCATCTCGAAGGGCAAGCTCTTTCACTGCAAATGCTTGCTCCATTTGTTGAAATTCTTCCCTAACCTCAGAATTGGGAGCTGTTTTTTTCACCATTTTTGGTCCGTAACCAAGGCCCTTTGTATAACCACTACAATTCTTAAAGACCCTTGCATACGCTTCTTGAGGCGTGAGGTTATCAGCACCTTTTTCCTCCATTTCTTTCTCATGCAAATCCTTAAGTGCTTGGAGATTGGCAGTTGCATCTGGGTCTAATCTAGTAATGGCATGCCTATCATTCAATTAAATTATTGTTAGCAACAGGAAGTTCATTTAATTAGTATAAATCAAAAGCAATTTGTATCACGATATACCTATGGGACTTATCATATAGTCTCACGTATAGTGGTTCTTTATCGGCTTGTGTCGAAGGTTCCGGAAACTTCAGCATTATCTTGTTGTGAATCTTGTGGTATGTGTGGAGGTTCACTTTCCTACATAAAGGAAAACTATATCAATTATTTATGTTTAATAGTCATATATAGGGAAAAAGAAACTACCATTTCATTCAAAAGCCTTGCAGTAGATTTCGCTCCATTTGAATGCTTGATTGTTTGCTTCAATCTAGCATTTTTGTTTTTTTCACTTATACTCTAAAACAAAATTCAAATCAGATACACATATTAATTTAAGACCCATGATTATTATTGTAGCTATAGGTTAAACATAAATCTAATGTTTAACCTTGGTTTTAGGATCATTCCAATAGTGATCAATCACCCAATTCCACTGATTAACATCTATCTCAGGAGGTTTGTTTGCTTTTGCTGCAGCAATTGAATATCCGATAAAATATTTCTCCTTCAAACAGTATCGCCAACCTCGATATAAAGCTGCACATTGACAACTTAATGCTACTTTCACATTGATTCCGTCAACAAATTTTGGTAAATCCCATTCCCCCTGCAAAAAAAACCCCAAAAACTATAATTTTTTTTGAAGATCCCCAAAAACTATCATACTCCTTCCTCTATTACTAAGAAAATAACATATAAAAACCTTTTATTACCTGAATCTTTGAATACAACCTTTCCTCGCATTCTCGATCCATGCCAACCCAGTTCCTAACAAAAATGTTGAACTAATCAATATAATTTTTGTAAATTTCAGATGTAGAACAGCAACAGTAGCATACAGAATAGTAGGCTGCTGATCAGTTTAGTGTTCAGTTTGTGTGTGTCTTCAGCGTCCAGATCAGTAACGTGTTAGTGTGTGCAGCTGTTGACAAAGTGTGCAGATCAAGAAAAGAAGTTAATGTAGTGATACATTGATGCAAATATATTTTGTTTATTAAGCTTACCTAGTTTTCAGAGTGCAATATTCTCTTACCCATCTAGTACAATCACTAATAAATTCAGCAACCCTTTCACCAACAACACGTCGCATATCTTCTGAAATTGTTGCAAATGGTTTTTGTGTTGGGTGTTTCTCCCTCCAGCGACGTGATTTTAAACCTCTACTAGGTCCACGCTTGTGATACACTGAAAAAAACAAAGGAAGTATCAATAGGTCATGCATCAGAAACTCCAAAAAATCAGGATTGTTGTCAATTTGATTTAATACAAGGATAATTAACAACATCAAGATATAATAAATAAAGAAATTAAGAAGTCAGCAACCAAGCATCAACAATGATTATTAAAAAGCCTTGAAATACTCCATATGAAATGGGTAGGTGACTGAAGCAATAAATATCAGAGTCTTGACAATCTCGTTAGCTGGTCCATTCATAACCTTACTAAGCAGACAACCCACAAAAGCAATCAAGACCTAATTGTAGTCCACATTAGTACCTCTGAAGCAATTACGGAAGACCATGATAAGGAGTTGATGAATACAAGCCAAGACAACAATATGCCATGTTCCACAATAGCATTAGATGGCACAACAACACTCAATGGCACAAAAGAAGACTTTCATAAAAATGCTGAACAGTCTACCTTGCAAGGACTGTCCAAGGCGGATTTGTGGGTTTGGGAAGACATGAAGGAGGGAAATGACATCTCTGTACATGGGTTTTCCAATAAAGATCATAAGAGCCTCCTCACCATCACAAGAGAAGCCCAAGAAACTGAAGTGAAGGTCACACAGTCATCAACTAAAGCTGTCAAAACACGCACAGCAGCAGCTCAATGGGTTGCTGACCCCTCGACCTTTTTAGCATTGTCTGGCATTGAGCAAAGGTCTATGGAAGACTCAAAGGGCATAAATGGAATCTATGCACTAGGATCTTTCCATCAAGCCATTAGAAGACCGTTTTCAAGCACGATAGGGCAATTAAAAGCATGGCACAAGGTCGCCCATTCGTCAGAATTGCTGTCAGAAATGTGCACCATGAATCTTGCGACCAGCCCTCCTTTTGCGGGTTGTGCAGGGCTAACCAAGTTGTCCACGATAGGTTAAAAGGCAAGAATGGAATCTTTACACTAGGGAGATTCTAGCAAGGCCTTAAAAGAGCCCTAACAAGCATGAGAAGACATCAAAAATCGAGGTTCAAGGTCGCACAGTCGCAAGTCGGGTCTGACAGCGTGTGCATAAATAAATTGCTGTTATTTTGTTTCCTTTTAAGTGGCACATGTTTAGCACGTGTAGTTAGCCATTATAAGTAAAGCAAATCAAAAGTAAAATTTTCAATATTTGCCGTAACTAATGATTATCTTTCAATCAATTAAAACATGTAACTTAATAACACAAAAAAGATACAAAAACAGGACATTTTCTGATTACTTAATTGAATGGTTGGAATACTAAAGTAGGAAGTATGTTCTTTCTTTGATTAGTCTAGTATTGATTTGGGAAAGGACACATCTCAAGTTCTAACAGAAAAGTACAATTACGTAGTTGCTTAATTACATAATTAGATAGTTTAAATCCGACATTATCCAAATTAACATGGTTTAAAATTAGTCTGACGACACTCGACAGTAGAGATCCGAAAGTGCCATTTCAACTGTGCAAGGTCCGTGAATTTAATACTTGCTAACTTTATTCAACAAACCACCAAGCATCACTTAACCAGAAATTTAGTCTGCACTCTCTAGTGGAGCATTACTGTACTCTACTAGTATTTTCAGTATGTATCCGAAAGAACATACTTAGAGTACAGTAATGTCCTGTAACTTAACAAGAAAATGCTTGCTAAATTTATTCAACAAACCACCAAGCATCACAAGAGTGAAGATATTTGTTAGCAATTTAGTCTACAAGAGTGAAGATATTTTTTAGCAATACAGAAACCAAATAAGTTTATTCAACATGTTTCAAGGAGACAAAAGACAATAACAATAAGTTGTGTATTAACATCCACATATTTATTTAGTCTCTAAACATATATAAAAACACATTATAGTTAGTAAAATTGGAAACAAAGCATATAATTTTAGTTCATCTTTTACAATAGAATATAAATATGTCTCACCTGTTGTAGTTGTTCCTCTATTAGCTTGTTGTAATCTTCGGTTTTGACGATAACTCAATTGAGTACCCTGAGTACTAGTTGCAATTGTGTCAGCTTGTGTCAAAGACAACCGACTTTCTTGAATTCTGCAGTTCATGACCTTCGTTAGTAATAATAGGTATTGAATGGCTCCTTGTTCAAACAATGGAAAGTTCAAGTCAAAGGAACAAATTTCTTACCATTAAAAAAATTAAATTAAATTGAAAATTTCATTTAGAGATCGCCAATAGAAGAGTCACTATCACTACTCAAGTTAGCATTTTCAAGATCTCTATCTAAAGAACAAATGCTTGATTCACGATCTGAGAACTCTTCTTCATCATTACCACTTGATTCATCATCAATTTCTTCATCAACATCAACATTAACACCATTGAATTCTATAGGTTCAATATCAACATAGTTTGGTGCCATATCATTCCTAACTGGATAATTGTGATCATCAATATGTTCTCCCTCATGTCCTGCATAGACTTCCTCAATTCCTACTTGATCCCATAATGACTCATCATCATTATCATCTTCATCATTGGGAAAATCAAAGTAGTTTCGAGGTTTAGTTTTAATTACAATCCTCCATTGGGGTTCATTGTGAGTAGGGACATAAAAGACTTGTTCAATTTGAGAAACTAATGCAAATGGTTCATTTGTTTTTAATTTACGACTAATATTAACCAGAGTAGCTCCAAACTTATCCTTTTGAATTCCTCTTCGATCATCATAGACATCAAACCACTTGCACTTAAACATAACAACTCTAGGACTTGTTCTATCTTTTAAGGAATCATATTCCAACACAATCACCTTCTCTAATAAGCCATAAAAATCTCTTTGGCCACTCTCTGCATCTCCTTTGACCATTACACCACTATTTTGCGTTTTCCTCTTTCTTTGTCGCTTTTTAGTATGAAACCTAAATCCATTAGCAACATATCCTTCATAAGTCATTACACACTTCAATGGCCCTCTGGCCAAGCACAACAACTCCTCATTCACCATTTTGTCTCCTTCGTTCCAAAGTTTGGTTATCTAAAAATGTATCGAGAATAAAAAAACAATAAGAAAATTTTAATTTAAAATTAGTTTTAAGACAAAAGTGTAAATGTACTAATTGTGCTTACTTTATTTTTGAACCAATCGCACAAGTCGGTCCTTGAATCACCATTCTCATTCTCATATTCACTATGAAGTTTAAGTGTAGTTTAGAATCATTTTTCATTCAAAATAAATGCACGAAGACAAATTAAGAACAAATACTTACTCTATAAAAAATCTTGCCTCATCACAATTTTTCAAAATATAAACTTGCGCCAATTTCCATTCATCAAAGGTTAAATCTTCTACATTCACCTTTCCTAATGGCTTCCCTTTATTATTAAACACGGACAAGGAATGGGTTTGTTTCTGACCATCACCATCATTCCTCAATGCACGATTAAAATCAGTCTCAATCATGATCATGTATCTTGAACAAAATGTAAGACAATCTCTTGCAATAATCGAATTCGCAATTGATCCCTCGGGGCGAGATTTATTACGAACATAAGATTTAGATATACGCATCCACCTATCACACACATTAAGTCAATATACTAAACATATGCTATAAAACAATATAGGAATAACAAGTCGAAGATTGTTCATCACCTTTCAAACGCATACATCCAACGATAATTTACAGGTCCTCCCAACTTTGCCTCAGTAGCTAAATGTACACAAAGGTGTACCATAACATCAAAGAAAGCCGGAACAAATATTCATTCAAGTTTGCAAAATGTTTTTTTCCATTTGCTCAAGAATATCAACTTTTAAGGTTTTAGAACATAAGTACTTGAAGAATGCGCTTAATTCACTAAAAGGCTCTAAGACCTTCTCATCCAAGACACCACGAAATATAGGAACAAGCAAATCTTGCATTAAAACATGACAATCATGACTTTTCATGCCAATAATTTTACCATCCTCTACAGTAGCACACCTTGCAATGTTCGATGAGTATCCATCAGGAACAGCTATCTTTGACAATAAAGTAACAATTTTCCTCCTTTCGGCTAATGTTAAGTTAAACGGTGCTCGAGAAATTTCATATGTATGTCCTACCAATTTCGCTTGTAATTTTGAGTGCATTTTCATTTCTATGAGATCTAAACGAGCATTCTATGAATCCTTATTTTTTCCGGTTACTTCAAGCAAAGTCCCGATGATATTATCACAAACATTCTTCTCTACATGCATAACATCCAAATTATGTCTAAGCAAAAGATTTTTCCAATATGGTAGCTCAAAAAAGCAACTTATTTTCTTCCATTGATGAACCAAATAACGTGGTCCTCTCTTGCGCTTAAGAATGTCACTTTTTCCAAATATGACATTGTTTACTCCTCTTAATTGCTCTAAAACATCAGAACCACTAAGAAATTCAGGTGGAGGGCCTCATTCTGTTTTCCCATTAAAAGAGTTTCGATTAAGTCTCCACTTATCGTCAATATCTAAAAATCTACGATGTCCCATATAGCACCATTTGCGGCCATGCCGCAACTTAATAGAACATGTATCTTTAGGACAATTAGGACATGCCAGATTCCCTTTAGTGCTCCAACCAGACAAGTTAGCATATGCAGGAAAGTCATTGATGGTCCAAATCAAAGCAGCACGCATAACAAATGTTTCCTAACTATATGCATCAAATGTTCTTATGCCTGCTCCCCACAATTGTTTAAGCTCATCTAGTAATGGTTGTAGAAAAACATCAATGCCGTTTCCGGGAGATTTGGGACCGGGAATTAATAAAGGCATAATAATATTATAGCTCTTCATGCACATCCATGGAGGCAAATTATATACAACAATAAAAACTAGCCAAATGCTATATCTCGTGCTCATATGACCTCCAAGATTGAACCCATCAGTGGCTAAACCTAGCCTTAAACTACGTGCATCTACATCAAACTCTGGATATAATTCACTAAAAGATTTCCATGCCTTTGCATCAGATGGATGCCTTAAAATCCCATCATCTTCGACATGTCTTTCCCTATGCCAACGTAAATGACGAGCTAACTCTGAACAAGCAAACATCCTTTGTAACCTTGGGATAAGCGGGAAATGACGTAAAACTAAGTGGGGTTCTCTTGCCACCACATTTTCTGTCTCACTATCATTATCGGAATCACCACCTTGAACATTAGATCTTTCTTTCCACCTCGAAGCACCGCATATTGGGCATTTATCTTTCCCCTCATTTTCTTTCCAAAACAAAGCACAATGATTAACACACGCATCAATCTTAACATATTCCAGCCTAGCATTTTGGTATACTTTTTTATTTCATAAAAGTTTTTTGGAAAGGATGGATCAGAAATAAAAGCCCTATGCAAAGATTCAAGTAACATTGAAAATGAATGGTCAGTCCAATTCCCACTTACTTTATTATGGAGCAAGGTTACAATAAACTCAAGCCTCTTATATGTTTTACACCCTAGGTATAAATCTGCTTCTAAATCTTGCATCAAATGTTCAAATTCCTTAGGCATTTCATTATCCCTATCTTCAAATTCTCCAAACGACTCTACATTAGAACGAAACCTTCAATCATCATGCGATGTTGTTGCATCAAATAATAAATCAACAAGATCATCGCCCATCACAAAACTATCCGCATTCAAATCATCCTCACTAGTGTATGACTCTAACTCAATTCCTTCATCATTAATACCATTATTAGGTACACTCTCTCCATGGTGAACCCAAGGATTATAATCTCTAACAATGCCCCAACCTATCAAATGATTTTTCATTGTACGTCTATCACGAAATAGCTGAAAGTTGCATTTTAAACAAGGACATCTTAATTTGGTCCCGACTTCCTTGTCTTTAAAAGCAAACTCTAAAAAACAATTAATTCCGTGAACGTATGACACATTTCTTCTATCATTAATTCCCCTATGATTCATCCAACTCTGATCCATATTCACACTTCAAAACAATAAAAAAAAATGAATACTAGCCAAATAAATTGTCATTCTAACTAGTGAATGATGTTAAAAAACTCACATAAACTTTTCTTCTATTAAATAAAATGCACTGATAAATGGATAGATACCTTGCATTGTTTGTTGAAGGTGAAGTCATTTTTTCCAAATTGTCTTTCTTGAGTGTATAGCCTTCGCTCTACATAGTTCATTAGCATAAAATAATAATGAGTCAACATTAACATGAAATCCCATTAAAAAACTTTTCCACAATGTTACAAGTCATCATGAAATCCCATTAAAAAACTTTTGATAATGCACAGGAAATCCCAGAAAATACAGTAACATTAACCAGAATACTTTTGATTTCTAGATAGCAACCATCATAGATAGAAAGTCATCAAAACTTTTCCACAATGTTACAAGTCATCATAAATAGCAAGCCATTAATGTTACAAGTCTACATGTGGCATCAACCAGAATACTCTAGAAAATACAGTAACATTATCAAAACTTTTCCACAATGTTACAAGTCATCATAGATAGCAAGCCATTAATGTTACAAGTCATCATGAAATCCAATTAACAAAACTTTTGATTCAAGAAAACAAACGAAAACTCAATTTAACTAAACTAAAAGTATACTTTAGAAAATACACAGTCACAACATGAATAAATCGAAAAGCCAATCTTCTACTTTTAGAACAAGCCATAGATATTGCCACATTAAATAAATCTAAGTTTTCCACACATTGATAAAATTCAACCAAAAAACCCATCTTGAAATCAATGACAGTAATTTATATTACTATAATCAGGTATTCTTCTGATAAGCTCCTCATTATAGTTATAAGGATGTGGAAAATAAAAGAGCATCAAGTTGAAGTTACTAATAAACAAGAGACTCGGTTTGAATACAACAAGATTGTCGTCTTCGGGGCAAAACTTCATTCACGCAAAGGTAAAGCAAGATTAACGTTTTGTTAAATTACCCACTAAAGAAGCAAGATGTGCATAAATTATTCTAATCCTAGATTGCAATTTTAGTTTTAACTATATCCTGTTTTTAATTATATGCAAATTTTGTGTAGCAAAAACCCAAGGAAAAGTTTCAAGAAAGAAGGCAGTACTGATAGGCACAATTACCTCAGCAGCTCTAGTGTTGACTATACTTCTAGGAGTTCTAATATTCATATACAAGAGAAAGGCTATAAAAGCACAAGCTGGTAAAGATAAGCTCAATCCTTCTTGATCAGACTAGTAGTCTAGTACTGAATGATTAAATTTCAAGCCTTCTTTTTTGCACTGATTGCTAAGCTAATACTTCTAATCAAATTCATTAAATTGCTTCCATTTGGTTGACTATTTTGGTATTGGTTATCATTAGCAAGGATCAAAAGGTCTGGTAAGAGGGCCTATTTGGCAATTGGTTGTTGGTTGATTTGACGAGCTAAAAGTATTGGATAATTTGCTAGTTGCTGAGTCAGATATTTAAATCGGTTGTTATGAAGATGTTTGGTAAAATTAATTATTGGTTGGTCGTTTACTAGATAAAAAGCCAAAAACCAATTAAGAACTTTTTATTTTATTTAAAAGTCAGCATTTTAGCCGGCTAAAAAGTCATTTATGAAACATTTTTAGCTGTTTTAACTTATTTAATTGTTAAAAGTCAAAACTAATCAAAAAGTTATTGGCCAAACAAACCTTAATTATAGATTTAAAGGGTTTAAAAGAGACTTCCATAAACATCAAAAAGAATGTATTGATTGAGTCTACTCTATTGCTTAATTTCAGACCCAAAAATTCATTCTTTGATTTTGGATATAATTGCACTAAATTTGTTGTTTGCATTTGCTTATAAACAAGTATTAAAAATCAGAGTTATGCTAATTAATCATAGTCCTGCAGATTTGAATGATATTGAAGTTGTGGAGTCCCTGAAATTTGACATTGGCATGATACGAACTGCAACCAAAAATTTTTCAGAAGATAGAAAGCAGTCAGAAACTTTTTGGAGTTTCAAGATTCGATCGAAGTGAAAAAATTATTGGTCGAAATTTCATATTTTAGCCGACAGATACTTTGTGGCCAATTTGATAGCATTCAAGAATTCAACAACTCGGTCGAAACCGTAGAATCATCGGTCCAATTTGACTCAAAACTTCCAAGATAAACTCAAATTCACAATAAAATTATCAAAATATACCCAAATGAAATTATCATTAAATTATCATAATTGAAACTATCATAATTTAAAACAAACTAAGATTATATCCCAATCAAATTATTCAAATTCACAATATAAAATTAACTAAATTCTAATTCAATTTCAAGAGTTTTACCTAATTATTAGAGGATTAATGTGTAGAAGAAGCAAAGACCCAAGAGGGCGCACAGGTCACGAGTGGCGGCAATGGAAAAATCACGGGTGGCGGCAGTGATGGAGAAAATACGGCAATGGCAAAATCAGGTTGGAGGGAACCGAACTCACTAGGAAGGAACTAACTGGGAAAGGGGAAGTTGTGAAATGAGTGGGATGAGAAATTTTAGAGAGTTTGTTTATTTTAGGTTTTATACTATTACAATTTTGGAATATGGAGGGAACTGAATTTTTTTGCGGTATTTTATAATTTGTTGGGCTACAAATTTTTAATTTGAATGTGCAGCATAATAATAATTTGGGCTACAAAAGAATGATATTGTAGCACATAGATAAACTTATAGGACCACAAATATTTGTTTTGACGCCTAATAGTTTAAATTGTGCCACAACCTAATCTATTTGTTGCCTAATATTAGCTATGTGCCACATTTTTTTGTAGCCCATAAATCAAAATATTTGTGGCCCAATATCAATTTTCTTGTAGGAAGGCAACGTAGTTCTTGTTCGTGGGTCTGATGAAAAACAATTATGGACTTGGCATCGTCAACTTGGATATCCGTCGATAGGGTACTTTGAGAAACTTTTTTCCTACCTCAGGTCAGAAATAAATCCGAGTTTAAGTGTGAAACTTGTATTTCGGCAAAAAGTCACAAAACACTCTTATCATAGTAGTTCGAATAAAACAGATGTCACTTTTATGCTTATTACACTCTGATGTTTGGTTGCCCTCAGACTGTTGTTGGCATAATGTTATGGTTTATTTTATTTATTGATGATTGCACGCGTATGAGTTGGATATATTTTTTGAAGCATACGTCTGAAGTGTACGAAGTGTTTGGTGATTTTATAACGTGATTGTACCCAATTCCAAAGCCCAACCAAGAATTCTCCGATCTGATAATGGTAGAGGAATTTGTTAACCCATGACATGCAGACCTTTTTTTTTACTGTTAAAGGCCTTATCCACCAAACCTCGTGCCCAGATACCCCCAAAGAAATGGAATTCATGAAAGGAAAAACAGAACCCTTCTTGAAGATAACCCGTGTCATTATGCTCGAATCTTGTGTCCCTAACCCTCTCTGACTGAAAGCTATTGCCACCGCTAAACTATCTTACCAACCGCCCTACCCACAAAAAGCCTAGCCTACCGCACACCCCTTGATACATTCCAAACCTTTCACTCATTACCTTTTTTCCCACTCTCTACCATCCCACATATTTGGCTGTAGGTGTTTTTGTTCATCAACCCCAAGCGAGTGCGCAATAAATTTGAACCTCGAGCAGAGAAATGTGTTTTTGTGGGCTATGTAAGAAACCAGAAGGGATACAGGTGCTATAATCCTTCTACTCGGAAGATACACACTACTATGGATTGTGACTTTATCGAGGGTGAATTTTACTATCACCATTAGGGCTGTGCAAAACTAGACCGGACCGGCGGTCCATACCGGACCCGGATGAACCCGGACCGGACCGGACCGGAAGCATCAGGTCCGGTCTCCGGTCCAAAAAAATTTCAATTCCAGGTTCCGGTCCGGTCCGGTCTAAACTCGGAAAATTCAGGGTTAGACCGGTTAGGACCTGTTGACATATAACTATTCTTCTTACTTTCTGACATATAAATACTCTCACTGTGCTATTGTTTATCACTGCCTCCTTTTCCCAGTATTTCCACCTTTGATTCCATAAAAACATATATATGGTTAAATGAAAGAGGTGATAATTTATAAGGAATTAGTACATAAATGCAATCTCACGTTCATCCTGTTGACGTTAAAATGTCAATGAAAACAACAATTAATGTCCATGATCACATCTAGACGTTGCAGCTATTTGATGCACAATTTTGATTATCAATATATGAAATCTTAATTTTTTAATTAATTAAATTGTTTTGGTTTTTTTTTTTAAATTATGTTTACTGCCACTGTTCTTCTTTAATCTTTACACTTCTTGGCATTAGTTTTATCATGTTTAATTGCCATTGGTTTTGCTGCTTCTTTCCTTCCATGATTTATGCTTGCTTTTAATATTTTTAGGTTTTTTTTCTTTGATTTCTATGAAGTTTGGAGATTGGAACTGTTATATTGAAGTGTTTTGAGATTATAATTTATGCTTGCTTTTAATATTTTGAATTTTACCATATTAAATATATTAAAATTTAAATCAATATTCTATAGCCGGTCCAACCGGTCCGAACCTAGACCGGACCGGAATTTTTCAAGGTCGGACCGGATGAAATAGGTCCGGTCTCCGGTCCCCAAAATTTTGAAATCCAGTCCGGTCCGGTCTGGGTTTGGACCAAGGGTCAGTCCTAATCACCATCCTCATGTCAGGGGGAGAGGGTGAATGATGATCTCGGATGGTTAGTTGGTTCATTCATGTTTGAGTCAGACCCAAAAGATCAAGTAGATACTGTCACTGATTAGTTGGTTCAACCCTGTTTGATTCAGACCAAAAGATCAAGTAGGTACTGTCATTAAGTCACCTCCTCAAGTTGTTCACCCACACTCCTCATTGCCGCTTCCACTCCTGTCTAATCATCAGGTGAGTAGTTTGGATAATAGCATTGATATTGTTGATGATGTTCCTATGGTTGAGAATAATGATGTAGGAGATAGTATAAAGATAGTGTCTCATGATGATACTCCAGATAGTAGGGAATCTCGCTATTTTGCCTCCCCGAGCTACACGGGGCGTTCCCCCAAGGAGATATGACCCAGATTATGAGGCTAAACGATCGAGATATCTAGTTGAGACTCCTAGTGATAAAACCTTGTCACAAAGTGCTCAGGCATTCAATACTGCATTGTATGGTACTAAACATCCTACGACAGTTGAAGAGGCTCTTGCGACAGAACATAGGCGAAAGGCGATGGAAGAGGAGATATGTGCTCTGAAAAAGAACGACACTTAGGAAAGATGTAGTATACCAGACAAAAAAGAAGTTCGTGGATTGCAAATGGGTCTTCACTGTCAGATACAGATCAGACGGGATGATTGAAAGGTACAAGGCTCGTCTAGTTGCGAAAGGCTACACTCAAACTTATGGGGTCGACTACTCAGAGACTTTTTCTCCAGTAGCAAAGCTAGATACTATTCGACTCCTCTACAGTATAGCTACAAACCTAGATTGGGCTCTTCGTTAGTTTGATGTGAAGAACGCCTTTTTTCATGGGGAATACAAGAGGAAGTATATATGGAGGCACCACCAGGGTTCACGTTAGAGTTCTCAAAAACAGGAGGGTTGTAGATTGAAAAAAGGCACCATATGGGTGGAAGCAGTCGTTTGAGAGATTTACATCTTCTATGAGGAGATTGGGTACAGGCAGAGTCATTCAGATCACACCTTGTTCCTGAAGAAACAAAGAGGGAAGATAACTTGTTGATCATCTATGTTGAGGACATGATAATCAAGGGAGATGATAAAGCGAAAATTGAGAATCTAAAGCAGAAATTATTCCAGGAATTCGAGATGAAAGATCTGGGAATGTTAAAATACTTCTTGGGGATCGAAGTTCTAAGATCAAAACAAAGGAATCTTCTCACAGAAGAAGTATGTGCTAGACTTATTAGCTGAGACTGGTATGATGGACTATAAGCCTATTGAGA